>JAABUG020116967.1:0-28886 GCA_011319215.2 Scortechinia acanthostroma
AACGCACAAGACCCACATAAAAACAAAAACCCTGCCACCGACGAACGAAACAGAACCCACTACGCTCCCAACAACCCCCCCCCCCACCCGAGGTTCAATTTTCTTCTGTCTTCCCTCCTCTCCCACCATCTATCATCTTCTCATTTTATCTCCTCCCCCCTCTCCTTCTCTTCTATACCCGTCCCATACCCGAGGCCCGTAGTGGGCCAGACCACGCATCTACATCTGACAGCCAGCCTCGTTCATTGTCACAATGGGCAGCCATAGCGAAGAGGCGATATCTGCCTACCAGGATTATTTTAGGAGGGAACAGAATGCCTCCCCCCTCACCCCTTCGTGATGAACTTCATATACTTCTTCGTGGACAGCCTCGATCTTGACCTTGACTTCGATCTTTTCCCGAGTGACGCCCGCAGAGAAATCCTGGATGAAGAGACGCTTCGCATAGAAACCCTGCAAGAGGTCACAGACGCGTTCATAGAGGATTATGAAGCCACCACTGGGGACTTTGACCTGTATGCCGAAAGACCCCAGAGTCACCTGGACGGCCACCCAGAGCACGGAACAAGGCACGCAACAGAAGAAGACAGCGAGGTTGACATCAACTGTATCACCGACACTGAGACTGACCCCGACCCCGACACCGACCCCGACCCCGACACCGAGGTCGAGGACGGGGCCGTAGACCAGCCAGCGTCTCAGCTACAGGGCGAGCCAGCGCTACCGGCTCCTGACTTTGAGACAGAATCAATGCTTCCACATGCGTTAGAGCTCGACCCCATCGACTGTGAAGAAGTCTTCAACTATATTCTCGTCTTAAGACGAAGGAAAGACATGGTGAACGCTATGGGTGGGCTTTTGAAACAGATGTGGGAAAGACAGTAGGTAAATCACTAGAGGAATACCTCACTCCAGCTGTCAGGGATATCTGTGAGAGCGGGTCGTTTACCCTGGAAAGGTCTGTATTCACCCGACATTTTCACTGCGCGCCTGACTTTGGGTTAGTCTCGGATCAATTGGGGGCGATTGTGACTCTCCAAGGGCCGGGGTATACATGAATATACTTTGGCATCCAAGTGACCCTGACACTTTCTGGCTCTACATCGGACAGGCCATAATTTTGGGCCATAGAATTACAAAACATCCACTTGAGTGTTTTAGCGAATGTAATTGCTGATCGCTGAGGTTACAGTGTTAATGCTGGATACCCAGGTAAGAAGCTTCTCTTCTGGCCACGGCCATTCTCAAGCCTTTGCACTGAACATTAATTCCTCTAGAAAGAGATAAACAAATCGACCATACATCAACCTGGTCGCTTAGCTCAGTTGGTTAGAGCGTGGTGCTAATAACGCCAAGGTCGCGAGTTCGACCCTCGTAGTGACCATTTTTTTGGACTTCTGATATGCGTATCTAGCTACGGTTGCCCAGTCACCATCGTCTACCCACTGGAATGGAGCATAGTTAGATACTGATATTATGGTTTTTATGCTGCTAAGGAGACGCTCTAGTTATCATCAGGAAGAGAACTGTAGGTTTGCTTATATATTTGACACTTCACAGAATATTTATAGTCATGTTTCAACCTTTATTAGTTATGGTAGGTATACCAACTCATTGTGACTATCCAAACAGCCTAGAATGCCATCCATGCAGCCTAATTATCTCCCTCTTATCTAGCACAGATCAGGATGCTGTAATATTATTAAGATATTTGCGACAAGCTTCCTTCAGTATGTTAATGCATCTTTGGGTATATATCAACCCCATAATATTTTTCCAAGCTCTCATGCACAACCTGCTGGTATGTTTTAGAGCCAGCATAGATCTCATGCATGTAGACCCCCATCTCCTTGCGAAGAAAAGGCTTGCTGAGAGACACACTGTCATATAACCCAGTAACTACATTATTATAGCCCTCCACTAGAGCAATGCCTAATTAATCTAGTTAGAATGAGCTCTTTGACTGCATTACAACCAATTCTGCATGAATAGGTCTCAGACTCATGGGAGTTACCTCTGGGAAGAACAAGCTGAGGACTGATATGAACCGTATGCGATCCGACATCGTCGGATTCAGGGCGCGGGATTACCCGCAGATATAGAGAGGTAGATCTTCTTTAAATTCCTCCCGCAAAATGGACTCAAGTCACCGAAACCACTGAGTCACTGACTCAGTGCTGAGTATTGCTCCAATGCAGTAGCACGAGCCGCGGATGATCTTCTCTAACCCCGCTGATTTTCCTTCGCAGTGTGCCGATTTTCCGATGTGAGAGGAATCAATTGCAGAGCTGTATCTATGGAGCTACTCAAGAGTGGATCTGTCGATTTCTCAAACGGTGTTTGGGCCTCTGGGCGTGGTACGGAGTAGAGTGCCGGTCTTCGAAAATGGTTCATGCTCTTGTGCTGGGGATTTATGCATTGGGCCAAGCGTTGTGCAGAGGTATTGTTTCGTGAAATATCCGACAGATAGGGTGCCTAAAAGTCCCCGAGTCCCCGGGGTGCAGAGGACGATCATAATTACTAATGTGATTAGTCTTACCTGTGACCATGGCACGATTTACGAAGATCTGTCTGCATGATTTTAGCCCAGTAAAAGTGCCGCTGTGATTCGGGCTCAGTTGTATTTTGTAGGTAATTTGGCAGCTTCGGCCCATGTTGCACGTGAATCGAAGAGAGATTGAATGAGTTTCCGGGGCCGCAATGGTACATTGTTCAAAACGGCACCGACGAATATTAAGGCGAAAAGGATAATGAGAGCACCAAGAGTCCAGAGCTCGACCAGACTCATACGAAGCAGCCACAGCTGCGGTATCTCAGCCATGACAAGAGGCTAGGGGTCTCATAGATACTCCGCACAAACACCGTAAGTTCTCGACGACCGGGACAAAACCTGACGGAAAGCAGGTTGACCAGAGGCGCGCTGATCCCTGTAGTGAGTCACACCATTCTAACACAATTAGTAAGGACACGACACAAGCATTAGAAAGATCGAGAAGCGCATCAGGTCAGCAGGACCCGTGTCTCCATCATCACTAAATCCCGGACGGCGGACGGGTCGTGTCCTAGTGGATACGAGTGCGTGCGTATAGACTGAATAATCCGCCCGTTGCACCTCAAGATCGACTGTCCAGGACTCTGAGAACTTTATTTCCGAAAGAAAAGTTGGAACTGGGAGTTCATAGTTCATTCTCACGGAAGCTCGCGGATGGGTGGGTGCACACCGATTCGTTAATCCGTTCTTACCAGCCAATCATGCCAAGATCGGCAGCTGGCTTGGGCTGTCAGATGAGTCGGCGTAGCCAAGGTAATTATTAGTCTACTCAGGGAGCTGGTACGGAGTACTATCCTCGTGAGGAGAACTCACTCGACTCACGGCTTGCACGCGCAGTCTGGAAATTCGAATTACTCATGCAGCAATCTTATTATTGATCAATGATGTTGTGTCACCGACGTTAGCCAACGTGCTAGGCGTCCCGCTTGACGGGGTCCCTGCGAGGAACAGTTGATGAACGGAACTGGAACCTGAGACTTGATTGCAGCTAATCGGATTGGTTGGCTGTACTCGGCGGAGTATGGATGCATCTATGCCGCTGTTGTAAGCTCGCTTAAAGAGTGAAAGCGCCTTGTCCTTTTCATCTCCGTGTTTGAAGGGCTAGCTGGGATTCTGGCGCAGTGTCTTTCCTGCGTTCAAACAAATACTCCGTACAGTGCGCATGGAGTATCGGGCCATACCGGCAGAAATTGACATCAACTTATTTCAGCTTCGCATTGCCGGAAGGATGTAGTTAGCGCTTTGAGCTAAATAGCTATGCAGTGTATGGCTGTATGCACAAGTGGAATTAGTTATGTGCCGGCTAGGGTGACAATCACTAGACTAGCGGATGATCCTGAAGAACGACTACAAGGTCTCAAGGAGGGGTACGGACTTCGACAGTATCTCACTCTGCCTTAGTACATTCTTTTCTTGCATCACACGAAATAAATATCATACTTATCAGGTAATGCTAATGTCTTTAAATGCAAGGAGAAGATGAGTGAGCTCGTATAACCACCTGTATTGTCACTCTGCATTAAGAGACCACCTACTCAGCCATACTTACCCTGTGTACCTCTGAATGAATAAGCGCCGATGGAATAATACCCATGGGCCATAATATATGTGCCTTTCTCAGTAGCGTTGGGGATCGGCATAGACCGCAATTCCGTAACAGGGATATTGTTAAGGCAGAATGGTCGCTTACTTCCATCCAATCTTGTACTTCGTAGAGAGGTACGCAGTTACAGAAATACCTAACCGCAATCCTTGTAAATATTAATGATCAAGTGACACCTTCTGAGATAGGTCCTTGCTTAGAGAATCAGGCTCGGCAGAGATTCCCGCCTGCCTAGGTAGTAGATACCGATAGCTACCTTCATGCAGCATCAGCCGCACGGGTCAGATCAGACCATTACCTTAGCGGTGAGTGCCTAGTGATAGCAAGTATGCATAACGAACGAATTGAAATTTTGATCATATCACTCGCAGAGTCGCAGTGTTGTTCTCAAAAATCCAGCCGAGCGGGACGTACAAATAGAGTAATTTGGCCCCGTCATCAAAAGAGGTCAATGGCCATAATCCCTAGTAGCACCGATTAAGGCGCTAAAGCTCAGCTGGTACGGTGGTACCTTGGAATGAGGTCATCCCACGGCACGGACTGGTGCAATAGTGACTTGGATCGCTGGTCCCGGACTAGTCCAGAATTGGTAATTCAAGGATAAGGCGGGATGATGCTACCCGGGGGATCCGAGCATCCGAGATGAAAATCTTTCTGTTGATCATGTTATCTTCTGTTTGAAAGGTCGGGATGATAATTGGTTATTATTGTTGCTATTGGGTTGAGGTTGAGAGCTGGTTCTGTTTTTGTAGTCTGCTTCAGGCTCAAGTACATGCTTCAGGCATATGAGAGAGGAACACGGTACCTAATATCATCGCTGACATCATGCGAATCAGAAGGATTAGTAGGCAGCAATTTGAGGTGATGCTGTAGACTAAGGCAAAAGAACAGGGCGACTCCGGTGACAAGGAGTTCCCTGGTGTTCCAGACCGACCCATCCCGAAAACAAAAAGTAAAAGAAAGAAAATTCTTACCAAAGACTCTCCATCACTCAAACAATGTCCCAAAGACTCCGCTGATGACGGCCTCTATGACACTCCGGAGTTCTAATCCAGGTAGAATGACTGGATGCAACGAAGTCATCGTCATCATTACTCATATCACGCTCATGAGCATATGAATGGCATGATATATTCTCTGTATCACAAATCAGCAGGGTTTGGTCAAAATATCAGACACAATTTGGACAATTCAAGCCAAGCAGCAAGCGCTAGTTATTCTTCTCCACCGCCGTGCTATTCGGCATACGGAGCTTTGGGGAGCTTCTTTGTTTCCACGGCCCTCTCGGCGGCGGACGCATCTTATCCCCGCCGGCTCCGAAAGAACCAGAGCGAAACTCCAAAGATTATTGAAAAGTCATCATCGCGTATAAAAGAGAGAGGAGAGGGAAAAAAGAAAAATAGAGAGAGAAAACTTGGTCTCGCATTTATCTCTTAATCTACTCTCCCCCCTCCCCTTCCTCTCATTAACTTTTTACTTTCTTTTTCCTTTTCCTTCGGCTGTCTCCGTCCATACTTCAGCCCTACAAGCATACCTAACGTAATTATTGCGCGCCAGGGCCGGTAGCTCTTCAACACCGCTACTACTACTTGTACAGCTGCGGTTTCGCGCAATCACAAGGCCATCCGAATAACCATCAGACGAGCTGGAGCTTAGGTTCCTCAACTCCAGCTCTCTGTAGTCGCTGCCCACCCAGAACAACCTTCTAGCTCAGCCCTTACTCCCATAATACAATAAGGACCATTTCACCCATGCTGCGAACAGCATCGCGCGCCGCGTTGGCGGCTTCCTTCTTACTAGTATCCATCGCCAATGCGCTTCCTCACGGAGACGATGAATCAATGGAAATGGACATGGGTATGAACATGGGAGACACAACAAAGTCGGAGCCGCATAGAGACGCAAATGATGAATCTCCCATGAGTTATTTCGCATACAGCAAGCATTCGGGAGCCATAATGGCTCACATCGCTCTCATGATCATTGCATGGTGTTTCGTCCTGCCCACGGGTAAGAAATTCCAGCAACCGCCATCTTCGCGATCATGCTGATCAGTGTTGTCACAGCTGTCATGTTCAGTGTCGCCCGTTCGCGATTTGCGCTGCCGTCGCAATTTCTGTTCCTGGTGTGCAATGCCTTCGGTTTGCTTGTTGGTATTATCTACAACAGTCAGACCCCTGATCTTTATGAGAACAATGCTCATCACAAGATCGGATGGATTGCGACCTGGGTTATCAGCGCACAGGTCGTTATGTCGTTGATCTTCGCGTATGCTGGTAGAGGTGAGAGAGGAAAGGCATACGAGCAGGCAGCATTCCTCCCTGTGCCAACCGACGAAATGGCCGCTAATCCGCACCCTTATCCGTCTGGAATTCACCACGCCTATCGCTGGTCAAGAGACAGCGGCCAGGGCACCGAGAGAAACTCCTCCTCTCTTCACAGTCGGCCAAGTTCACCTTCCTGCTCATCTCCGTCGGAAGAATATGATACGTTTGAGAAGCCCGAGCAAGTGCTCGAGAAGCCTGCTCACCGTGGCTGGCTACATAGCACCGTTTTAGGTCGCTTTTTCGCTAGTCGCGTGCCTCGCTTGGTATCTAGCCGCGTTCTCCGGATCTTGAATGTTGTGTATTTGGTTATTGACAGGATCATCCTGCCTTTTGGCTTCGTCGCAATCGCAACCGGCGGTGTAACTTATGGTGGCATCATGGTAAGCGCCTTCTCTCCATCTCCCTTTTCCCGGAGATTGCGCTAATCGAGCTCACTTGCAGCGGGGAAGCGAAGTCTTCAATGGTCTGGCGCACTTCATAAAGGGTGGAATCTTCTTCTGGTACGGTCTGTTGACCCTGGGCCGCTGGATGGGCTGCTGGGCCGATTTTGGCTGGGCATGGAACGTCAAACCATCGAGCTCCATCGTCGGCAAATGGAAGGCGAAGGTTCCTTCTGGCGAGTTTACCGAATCCTTCGTCATTTTCCTTTACGGGGCAAGCAACGTCTTTCTGGAACATCTGGCTGGCTGGGGCGGCGCATGGACTGCTGTGGACCTTGAGCACGTGTCGATTTCGATCATGTTCTTCGGCGGTGGTCTATGTGGCATGCTGTTCGAATCCAAGCGCGTCAGAAGCTGGTTGAACAGTACTGTTCTGCAGTCTCCCGCTCATGGGTCAGCAGACCCTGCTTGGCAGACCCCTGATACCCAAGGCGTCTCCCTCAACCCAATGCCCGCGCTTGTTATCCTGCTTTTGGGAATGATGATGGGATCTCACCATCAATCGAGCATGATTTCGACCATGGTGCACAAGCAATGGGGAAATCTTCTCGTTGGGTTCGCCTTGGCTCGTGGCTTGACGTATGTTTTGCTATACATCAAGCCTCCAACCTCCTATCTTCCGTCGCGCCCGCCAACTGAGATTGTGGCATCCTTTTGCCTGATCGCGGGCGGGTTGATCTTCATGCTAAGTGTAAGTGTTTTTTGTTGCTTTCTTCCTTCTTTTCAATCCACAGAATAGTTGCTGATCTTTGTGGGTAGACCCGCAATGTGGTTGATAGCATGGAATACTATGATCTGGACGCGATGTTCACGTTCACTGTTGGCATGGGTGTGACCGCCTTCATCATGGCTTGTGAGATCTTGGCTATTGCCCTGAAAGCTTGGGCGGTGAAGAAGGAGTCACGATCACAACTGCCTCCTTTCCAATTCCCAGCTGCCTGAATCATGCCAAAATGATTTTCGCTCCACCCGTCACTAGAATCACTTCACGCTTCAGCATGAGTTTTCGATACAACCCATGGTGGAGGAGCGGGAAAAAACGACATGGGAAAGATCCAGTGGAGGATTTAATGTTTACTTGTGATCTCTTTATACCCCTTACACTATTTGACTTCTATGACCAGGTGTTTGGATTTGGGTGACTGGACATAATACCCCATATACCACAGCCCGGGTTTCACTTTTTGATGCATTTTGATGTTTATGAACGATACGCATGGTGTACGGAACGGCTAATGAGGGGTGATTGATAACCAATGATATGACCGGATTTGGAATAATAGAGACTTCTTGTGGTCTTAGTGGATATAGGATGAAACGAATGTTGAACAATTGTACAGAGTCTTGTCCAAGTGCAACCTTCTGAACCTGGTTTTAGAGCTTGAGCCAAGCGGAACTGCAAGATGCTCTCTTATGGTGTGTCCAATATCACAGGGGAGTCCAGCAATTGCCAATTGTCCTTAAGAAGGCACGTTTCGCTGCTACTCCCTATAATTTGAGTCTTTGATCTTATTCGCTTTAGCGGACTTAACCTGATTTATCTATTTATCCCCGAGCCTCCGCCAACGGGGAGAAAAAGCTTAACCATGTTCCGATTTCCCGATGCCTCAAAGTACGGTAAGTACCTCGGTGGCTTGGTGGAGGTCAACAATGTCAGACAGACGTCGCAGACTTCAAATGTAAAGCCATCCTGTGTTACAACTTCGACAGAAGTGTCTTGTCCATTAGCCCAACCGAGAATCTTGTGCGAATAGCTGGAGAAATTACCGGTCTTCTATTAAGAGGTACGTGGAACAGTGGAAGGTAGCCCGTTAGTAAGCGTCCATGAGGGGCAAGAGTGGGGAGCGGGCTTCTGCGTCGAAATCGAATTGGATGGATGTTCCTTGATACTTCTTCAGGCATTGCATTTAAGAGGGGCCATTGTCCCGCATTATCTATTAGCTATTTTTCCCATATTTCACACAGTCTTGTCACACCTACTCTGTTCACGCAACTTTCTATACACATATCCTTCAAAGATGGCATCCAACCCCCCCGGACCTTGCTGTGCCTCTGGCTTCAAGCACGAAGGCAACCCCGCTGGGGAGATCAAGACTGTCGAGGGTGGTAAGTAGCTTTGCTGCTCCTTTCTTGACGCCACTGGTTCAATGCTGAGTCTCCGAAGTTGAAACCTACATCTCATACCCCAGGGACAACAAGAGCCCCGAGAAGGCCGTCCTGATACTGAGCGACATTTTCGGTATCTATGTTAACGCCCAGCTGCTTGCCGACGAATTCGCTGGCAATGGATACCTCGCCGTTATTCCCGATCTCTTCCAGAAGGACGCTATCAAGCTCAGTGATATGGAATCCGGCAAGGCTGATCTGCCCGCCTGGCTTCCTAAGCACCAGACCGCCAACGTCGACCCTGTTGTCGAGTCTACCATCAAGTACCTCAGACAGGAGTTGGGAGTCAAGAGAATCGCTGGTGTCGGTTACTGCTTTGGTGGCAAGGTAAGCTAAATGCTTCGAGGACTGCAAGCCTGTATATGTTGGCACAGCTCGTTTCTGACAAGGCATTTCGAACAGTATGTCTGCCGCTTCCTGAAGCCCGGTAAGATCGACGTCGGTTACACCGCTCACCCCTCCTTTGTCAGCAAGGAGGAGCTCGGTGCCATTGCCGGTCCTCTTTCTATCGCTGCCTCCGGTAAGTTGGTTCGCGAGGCTGTATTGGATCCCTATCACGATCGTAACTGACGTTGAGGATTTGTTAGAAATCGACAACATCTTCACCCCTGAGCTTCGTCACGAGTCCGAGGATATTCTGATCAAGACAGGTCAGCCCTGGCAGATCAACCTGTTCAGCGGCGTTACACATGGCTTCGCTGTCCGTGCTGACTTGAGCAACAAGCACTTCAAGTTCTGCAAGGAGCAGGCCTTCTACCAGGCTGTTGCGTGGTTCCAGCAGTACTTGTAATCTGATTTGCAAGTCAGATATAAATCTCATATGTAATTCGTCATGATTTAGTAATGAGCTAGAAGAAATGAGATTGCCAATTTCAGGAGCAACTCCCGTATTTATGCATCCCTGAGAGATACCTGGACCGATAGCGCTTATCGCACACGTGACCCTGGTGATCCGCGTTATCAGACAAAGTAGCCTCAAAGAGCCTCGAGGCTCGAGCATTGATTGTTTTCAGTCCATATTCTGTGCTGCAGCTGCATTACCTCCTTGTGTTTTGTTCGAGCTCACGGTTAAGTTTCGCGGAGCTTATTTTTAGGGCTATCTCTGCATAAAGCACATCGAACTTTCGGCTCGTGTGGTCAGCATCGCATGTTTTCTGGCTTCTGCATTGTTTGCATCATCTATCCTAGAGACTACCACTGAGCACCGGCAATTCTGGTTTACGACATATAGTGCATTGTCCTTGACTCATTGATGTACCACGACATCAGATCTCTCGAACCCCTTGTCCGATTGCTCCCTCTGTTGTACCGACGTTAACCCTTTTCCTTCGACCTCGATACAAGGTCAGAGTTCAGCACCAGCCAAGCAGAACACTTATCCACCTTATTTCCTACCTTGAGCATCGCCTTCGGCATACTCAATTCATCGCGCATCCTGTGAATTGACGGAATTTCGTGCCATTTCCATACCGAGCAACATGGCGACCCCGACCGCCTTACCACCATTGCCATTCAACCCTGCCAGGGTGAGATCGTATGTGCTCCGATTACCACTTTTTACACGCCTTGTGCTGTTGGTCATCATTGTGTTTTGGTTGCTCGAGCTACAAACTGTATGGAGCGTGGTACAATGGGGATCATTGACGCCAAATGATATCGGAATCGGTAGCAGTATGTCCATCTCGGTCGTGCGGGCCAATTTGCGGTCGATTGTTACATTTTTGCATGCGAACGGTTCTGACGCAAGAAAATAGTGTACCGACTGAACACCTATCCAATTATTCACGTTGGTTTCTTTCACGCCTTCGTGAATCTGCTAGCTCTCACACCGTTGCTGGAGCGATTCGAAGCTGAGCATGGTACATTGACTGCAGTTGCTTTATTTATTGGGCGTATGTCATCCCTGTTTGGGTTCAGGAATCCAAGAAGGCCCTATCAAGGAGACCTCAGCTTGCAGTGGGCTAATACCGATATGCAGCTCTCTCAACTTTCCCTGCCGGTATCTACATCCTGATTGAGAAATTCATCCTTCACAGCAACACTGCTGTAGTTGGGGCAAGGTAGCATTTGAAGAACATCTTCTCGAAAGTGAAAGTATTTCTAACTTATCCTTAGCATCTGGGTTTTCCTACTGCTGGGCTCCGAAGCTATTAAGACGTTTAAGTCAAACCCATACTTCAGGTATCCCGATTGAACGAGCCACTGTTGAAGTCCTCAGATCATCTAATTATTCATAGTCTTGGGACAACGAAAATTCCGACATGGACGTCTCCACTGTTTGCATGTGCTCTTGTATCGATATTCGTGCCGAACACAAGCTTCTTGGGCCACTTGATCGCTATTATGATAGGCTATCTGCGTAAGTATTTTATCATTGCGCTCTCTTGCTTGGAAACTAATGTCCCTTTCTCTAGTCGGCCTCGGATACCTTAAGGTGTTTGTTCCACCAGAAAAGATCCTGAGATGGATTGAGGGAAAGCTCAACCTACTGGGACGCCTGCCCCATTATGTGTCAGTAGATCAGAAGACTTATGGTCGATATGGTGTCCTTCCTTCGGCGACGGCGGCCGTAGGGGGTGAGAGGCCCACTCCAATGAGCTATCTGGGCACGAATCAGCGCCTCGGACCTTGAAGCTGCCACAGTCAGCAAGAAGCAATTTCAATTTTGTGTGCATTTTAATCAATAATATACTTGTTAACTAAGCGTCGAAAGTGTCTGATAAATTTGTTCATTCATTTGCATTCTTGTAATCTATTAGAGCGAGTTGTGTAGGTGGTCACTACTGGCCGACGTAAATTTACCAGCTATTGCGGAGATGCTGGTTCCAATTCATCCATCTTGCCCTCCAGCCCTTTTACAATAACCCTCGGGATGGGAATGTAATTCCGAATGTCGTCAATTCCATGGCATTGAAATGTAAGTCAAACACTTCAACAAAATTAGGTGCAGAGACTTGGTCTATCGGCAGAATGCATCTCAATGCGCGCGATGCATCCCCTAGCCTCTACCCCAAATATCATCAGAGGAGCTTCAGATCAGAACTAAGCTGACAGGGAACGGATGACAGCCGTGATCCGCAAATTGCGGAGCAATCCTCAACTCCTCTTCGTACGCCTGCCGTATCTACTTTCGCTTCTTTGCATAATCGCAGGAGTCGTCTGGCTTCTGCTCCTTCCCCTCGACCAATATGCCCGTCGAACATACATCTCCGAGAATGCGCTTTTGCCTGGCCAGGTCCATGCATACTTCTCAGGCAGCGAACAGAACATCTTTCGCGGGTATAAGAGGGAACTCGAAAGTTTGCTGAATTCTGGGAGTCAGGAAGGTCAGGAGGCGAAGGGTAGTGAATTGACACCAGTGTAGGTCGAGACGTTGCTGCTACACCTTTCTACTGCTTAATGCTGTGGTCTGTGGGCCCGTTGCTAATTCAATATGCGACTAGAATTTCGGATAAGATACAATCGATCTTGCGAGCGGCCGGATTGAAAGTTGCGACACAGAAGTACGAGTACACTTCGTCGGGTATTACGCATGAGGGACAGAATGTCTACGCGATCATCCATGCGCCACGGGGCGATGCAACGGAGGCCATTGTGCTTGTTGCTGCTTGGAAGACTGCTGATGGAGAATTGAACTTGAATGGAGTCAGCGTTGCGCTGACGCTGGCGAGATACTTTAAGCGTGGGTCGAATCTTATGGCGGCGCATCGTAGAGAAGTGGTCATTCAAGCGTGCTGATGATAATCGTCTCTAGGTTGGTCTTTGTGGTCCAAAGACATCATTTTTCTGTTTCCACCAGACAGCAAATCGGGGACGCAGGCGTGGATCGATGCGTATCATGACATGCAACCGTCCTCGGTCCAGCCTCTGCCACTGAAGAGCGGTGCCCTACAGGGAGGACTCGTTATTGAATACCCCTTCGATCATCGATTCGAGTCTTTACATATCGTTTACGATGGCGTCAACGGTCAACTGCCCAATCTGGATTTGTTTAATACCGCGATTTCAATCGCCGGGGGCCAGATGGCAATCGGGACCAGCCTGCAGGAAATGTGGGAGCATGATGATAGCTATAAAAAGCGCCTGCAGACAATTTTCAGGGGTATGGTCAAACAGGGCTTCGGACATGCTACTGGGGCACATAGTAGTTTCATGCCGTACCACATTGATGCGATTACTTTGCAAACGAAGGGAGATGGCTGGCAAGATGAGATGGCTTTGGGTCGAACTGTGGAGAGTCTCTGTCGCAGTCTCAACAACCTGCTCGAACACCTTCACCAGAGTTTCTTCTTCTATCTGCTAATGCACACCAATCGCTTTGTCAGTATAGGTACTTACCTTCCAAGTGCGATGCTGATTGCTGGAAATTTCACCATCATGGCGATTGCTTTGTGGATGCGTACGGGCTACTATATGAAAGCCCAACCAGCCTCTACCACAAAAGAAGGAGGTCCCCAGGATAAGAAGAGTCTTATCGATCGAGCAACGAATACGGAGAAGACTGGTGAATTGAACGACGCAAATCCTAAGGAGCTACCGAGTCCTGGCAGTGTCCTGGAGCGACAGTTAGCGCTCCCTCTCACCCTGGTTATCGGGCTACACCTGCTTGGCCTGGTCCCTCTTTTCATCTTCAATAACATTCATCACAAGGTCAGTCTCCTCACTTCCGAAGTGACGTGGTGCCGCAAGATTTCTGACAACGACAACAGTACTATACGACCGCGACCTACACTTGCCTCGGAGCAGGGCTCATTCTTCCCCTCATCGTCTCAGTACTCTTGAACCATGGGTTTACTTCTCCTCCAACAACTCAGCAGTATTTCCTAACCAAATCCTTCTCCCTCCTTCTCCTCGGCCTGTTCCTCTCTACCCTTGCCACATTGAACTTCTCTCTTTCTTTCATGGTTGGCCTACTCTGTACACCACTTAGTTTCGTCAAGCGCATCAATCCCCAGACGAAAGCTGCTCTGCGGTACCCCATCGCTATACTTGGTTTGCTAGCCTTAAATGTCCTTTCTCCTCCTGCGGTTCTCATTGGGGCATGTTGGTACTCTGGCGTGTCAGTGGAGACGGTTTTGACCCAGGCTGCATTCGGGTGGAATGTCTGGGGTATGTGGACACAGGTTGTTGTGTGGTGTATCTGGTGGCCTGCTTGGGTGGTTGGATGTGTTCTACTAGGATCGTCTCTTCTCTGAACCTTTGGATCTGGTTCGACTCTCGCGCTAGTGGTCATACACTACCGTCACATCATTCAATATGTATATCCTCCCCTTTGGAACTCTATAATTTACTTGCAGGCAAAGCTCATCATTGACCGGAAAGGTTCAATAGCTTTCGTAGCTTTCCAGTTATTGAGAGTGCTCTGGTAAGGTTCGTACATACATGCAAAATAGTACCCTTGTAGTACCCTCGGACGCCAGAAACATGGGCTCATAACGACACATATCATGTTACCTAGCCCACTTTCTAGGCAGCCCACACGTCCTTACCAACTCCCTCAATCCAGTGACCCAGCTGATTCACACCAGCATCCCAATCCTTAAGTCTGTTGCGCATGCCTTCAATCTGTTTCATATCCAGAACCTTGGGCTGCACCCAGTGAATCTGAGCGACCTGTGCAACCTGATCAATAGCACCCTTGAGAAGACCCAACGACAAAGCCTTCATAACCAGGTGCTCGATCTCCTCAGGCTTGACCTTCGTCTCAGAGGAGATCGACGCGAATGTGAGGTTGCGGTCGTGCGGGGGTCGACGGAAGACCATTTCAGTGAGGGCTGACAGGGAGATCTTCTGGTAGAGGAAAATGCGATGCTGCTCGAGCAGCTTGTTCTTGGAGATGTTGCCAGCCAGGACATCGTACGCAGTAAGGTCGCCGCGGTTGAAGGCAAACAGGAGGTCGCGCAGCCAGCTGTGCGGCGTCTCGGTGAGCGAGTCCAGGATCGGGTGCAGTAGGAGTTCACCAAAGTTGTAGATTGTGTCTGAGACGAGGGCCGCGACACTCAAGCTGTATGCGCGGGAGGCACGCTCTGACTCGCTGAGATCCTCCAGGTTGATGCAGGCTAGGTAAAGAAGGGCGTTTTTGTAATAGGCGGCGAATTCTTGTTTGGCCTTGACGTACGTTCATGGTTAGTTCGCGAAAAGAGGAACTAATGCGGATAGGTCGTTCAACTTACGTGGTAGTAATCTGCGTTGACCTTGTAGAAGGAAGCGTGCACAACCGTCTCGACGGAGTCGAACGAGTCCAAAACCTTCTGGCATACTTCCAGATCTTTTTGCGCTCCATCCAAGTCCTGTAGTCGCTGCTTCACATTTGCAACTTCCGCAAGGGCATACACGTAAGCTTCTTGTGTGTCGGGTTTGTTCACTTTGTCGGCAAGTGATGTAAGAAAGGAGAGTCGCTCTTGGTCATCTGTTATCCAGTTGACTGTCAGTCAAATCGCTATCGTGCGTTTTCGCTTTCCAGCTAGATCATGATATGGATCCCAAACGAACCTGCGCATTCCGTTGATGCCATCAAACCCAAAGAGACGAACTTCAGCTGGTTTATCTTGTCGGCGAAGCTCAGAACAAACGTCTTGAATATCGGTAACCGCTGAGGGGCGCTCTCGGGTAACTGGAAGAACTCCACCAGTGCGTTGGTCAATTGATGCCATAGTTTGCGTTCCCAAAAGTCTTCGAAGCTCAGGAAGAAGGCCTGGCTCTGCTCTGGAGCTTGTTGCAGCTGGTCGGCCAGGAAATCGGAGATCTTCTGGTTCTCCATGGTGGAGAAGTGAAGGAGAGAAGCTGGTTTCGCGGATGCAAGTATACGGACGGTAGGAAGGAAGCAGAAGAAGCAGAAGTATCTTAGATAAGGAGCTACTAATTAGTGGCGGAGGAGAAGAATCGGAGAGTGGTTCTATGAAGCGTGAGAGCCAGGATGCTTAGCTCGACGGCGGAGTTGCGTAGGAGCTTGGGCGGTGTCTCTGCGCCGCCCTAGTCCATAGTGGAGATGACATCCCTACAAAGCTACATGTAATATGTACTCCCTCGTCTAGATAGGTATTGCGTTCTCTGAATACTTACCAGTCGTTGCACCCTGACTCATATCGAAGCTCTATGTCTTGGCATGCTACGTCTCCTGCCTTGGTAACATGATATTGGTCCGACTAAACTATTCGAGGACCCCGGTAGTGGATCTAGCAGTACTCCTCTAGTAATGTGTCCGATATCTCTCCGAACTGCTGGTATATATTTGGCTGTTCTAGACATGCCAACGCAAAATAACCTCTTATTACTCTATAGTAGCTATCTGAATTGAGTGAATCCGATTATAGTGCTCTTACTCTCCTTCCTTGCATTTCTTCAACATCGAATCTCTTCACATATCGCTCAGAAGTCATCCAATCCATCAGAATGTCGGACTTTACTGAGTTGAACAGACAATATTTCAGGTCAGTCCACGATCATTGCTGCATCAGAGTACCTTTCTTACAAATTCACACAGTAAACTAGCTAGTTCCTACAGGGAGGAATTTCGACAAGGCCAGGAATTGATCTTCAATGAGGTCCAAGGACGTCGTTCCTGGATCAGTGATACCTGGAGTGACACTGAGTCGGGAAAACGTCATAAAGTCAGGATGCTCGAGTATGCTTGTGGGCCTGGTGCTGTCTCCGCAGTATGATCAGACTTCTTAAGGCGATGAAGGATGCCGCTAAATTTGAAAACAAGGCGCTAGCACCGTTCGTCGACCATATCGTTGGCGTGGACGTATCCGAAGAAATGGTCAAACAATTCAACATCAACGCCCAAGAAACGGGCTTTGCTGATAAAATGGTTGGCTACCACGGCGACCTCCTCGCAGAATCCGTGCCGGACGATCTTTCCGGGCCCGAGTTCTATGATTTTGATCTCGTCGCAGTGAGCATGGCCCTGCATCACTTTGACAAGCCTGACTTGGCGCTGAAACGCCTTGGTGAGCGGTTGAAGAAGGACGGCATGTTCCTGATTATCGATTTGGTACCGGAGGATGAACATTCCCCAGATGCCCTACGCAATGCATTCCCCAAGGCAAGCGCGACAGTTAGGACACATGGTTTCACCTCGGAACACATGCACAAGTTGTTCAAAGACGCCGGGATGGGCCAGAAGTTCGACTACCAGGTCATTCAGGAGCCGATAGTGTTTAAAAAGGAGGGAAAGGAGGTCAACAAGACTATTTTCATCGCTAGAGCTCAGCGCAATGAGTGACAATACACGCTGTGAGCTTCTCAAGTGTGTTCGTTCTTATATCATACGGAGTGTATGGCTGTACCGATGACATGAAGGAGTGCGTTTGCAGGCTACGGGGTACTCGGTTCAGTAGAGATGATCTCCCTGTGGGAGCTCACACTCAGACGTCAGAGCCGGATGGGCGGCTTCGGATGGCCTGAAACCGTCCCAGTATCAGAAAGAGGTCAAGGGAAATATTGGAGACATGATTACCTCTCGTAGCAGCTAGACACCGCAGTTCATGGCTGGTCAACTCCATTGTCCAATCAGAATTTCCGAATAGTCAGATGGAAATCCGCGTGGAGGGCATAAAATAGCAGCATCCCAGCATAGATTGTGTCAATTACTCTTTAGTGGGAATGTAGCGCGAGATTATCCAATTCATCTCATGGAAACGAATAATCTGCAGTGAGTTCCTACAGTCCGCGAGTATTGCTGGTAGGAGGTCGTTGACGTTGCCAAATGTTGCTGTCCGAATTCGGACTAGCGCGAAGTCCCGTGCTGGAGTTCGCTTTCTGGAGAACGACTTGCAGCATCAAGCCCGAAACTCACCTGCCGAGCTGTGCTCTCACCTCCATCTTTCTCACAATCCACGAAATATCGATCCGGACACAACCCGGTGGTCTCAATCGAACTGCGGATTGAAGAGAGACCATGCAGAAGTGCCGGGCCGTCAATTCCGCCCTGGGGTCGAGGGCATTCGTCCCCGCCGCTCGGGTCCAATTCCAAGTGCAGCGCCGGAATCTCCAGGATGTCGCGATTACTAGAACTGGGAAACCAATTCTGAAGGTTCAGGGCGGACGGTGAGGGCAATTGTGTCGGAATTGTTTGGTAACTGGGATGCTAACAGGCAGCTTTGTTATAGGTCCTCTCTTGGAGGTATGCCACTTATCGCCAGCAATTCGCGTCGCTTGCAGCTCGCCTAACATGATACCTTTCCTTTAGGTCATACCGCCACTGTCTTTGGTGCCACTGGCTTCCTCGGTCGCTATATTGTCAACAAGCTCGGTAGGTCCACGAGGTGGCCGCAAGGTGGAAGCAGACGTTGATTCGCAGCTAGCCAACCAGGGATGCACGGTTGTCGTTCCCTTCCGTGAGGAAATGACTAAGAGACACCTTAAGCCGACTGGTGATCTCGGAAGAGTTGTCTTCATCGTACGCGGGCATCCAATCCTAGGGTTTGAGACTGTTACCCCGGGCTAACTCGAGCATCGCTTAGGAATACGACCTGCGGAATACCCAGTCTATCGAGGAGAGTGTTCGTCACTCTGATGTTGTGTACAACCTTGTTGGACGTCAATACCCCACGAAGTCAGTGGCCGCGTCATGATCATGGGGTTCGGAAAGAGAGGGAGACGGCTAATGCTTTGCAGGAACTTCTCCTACACCGATGTTCATGTCGATGGAACTGAGCGCATCGCCGAGGCTGTCGCCAAGTACGATGTTGACAGATTTATCCACGTCTCCTCCTACAACGCCGACAAGAACTCGCCCTCCGAGTTTTTCAGGACAAAGGTCCGTTTTGGTCCCCCACCGAGCGGTGGCCGCGCGGAAATGCTGATTGATTGTACAGGGATGGGGTGAGGAAGTTGCTCGCTCAATTTTCCCTGAGACTACTATTGTCCGGCCTGCTCCCATGTTTGGTTTTGAGGACAATCTTCTTCACAAGCTCGCCGGTGTCACCAACCTCTTCACTTCCAACCACATGCAGGAGCGCTTCTGGCCCGTTCACGTAAGCTCAGCACCAAACTAATGATCCGCAACGTGACGCTTATCATGTTATATAGGCCATTGACGTTGGTTCCGCGCTCGAGGCAATGCTCCACGACGACTCCACTGCCGGCCAGACTTTCGAGCTCTATGGCCCGAAGAACTACTCTACTGCGGAAATTGCGGAATTGGTTGACCGTGAAATCATCAAGCGCCGCCGCCACATCAACGTTCCCAAGGCTATCCTGAAGCCTATGGCTTACTACCTGAACAAGTTCCTCTGGTGGCATACCATCTCCGCCGATGAGGTGGAGCGGGAGTTCATTGACCAGAAGATTGACAAGACCGCCAAGACATTCAAAGATCTCGGCATTGAGCCCGCAGAGCTCAGTGACCTCACCTTCCACTACTTGGTAAGTCATTCGCGTCGTTCAATCTTCACGATACTGATCCCTGCTACAGAAAGGCTACAGAAGCTCCTCCTACTACGATTTGCCTCCCGCCACGGAGCGCGAAAAGAAGGAGGAAAAGAAGTACTTGCACGTTCTCGACGACCAGTAGTTGTCCCTGTTTCTTTTAAGTGTGTACATAAGTTTACTAGACCCAAGCAATTTCCTTGTGTTATCCCAGTGTGTTAGGTATATCCATTGAGTAATGACGTAGTGAAGAGGCTCAAGGGAGCCGTAGTATACGGTAATTATATTTCAAAAAGGCCTGGCTTAATCTACCTTATCGATTGAAATAGGACATCAGCCGCAGGGTCAAACAGACAGGCCATAAACTGTCTTATCGCGCAGCTTGCGAAGGACTCCACCGATGAACATTCTCTCCGAGACCGAGCATTCTTACCCCACACATATCAAATAAAGGCCAGTAAACCTGCTCAGCAATGAAACACCAGAGCAAAATGGCAACAACCTCACATTCATATTCCTTCTCATCCTCATCCGCAACACCCATCCTGCTCCTCAAGACGAGATCTACCCCGCACGATGGCTACGAGGAATTCTTCTCCGCGCACGGCTACAACCCCGCCTTCGTCCCAGTCCTCGAGCACCACTTCAACCAGAGCAATCTCCGCATCGTCAGGGATCTCTTCACTTCCGGCAGTCTATCCCCGGGCCCAAGGCGGAAATATGGCGGGCTGATATTCACCAGCCAGCGCGCTGTGGAGGGGTTCGCGCGCTTGGTTACGGCTGAGGTGGATGGTACGTTGGTCCTCACTCAGCAGATATCGTGAAAACGGAACGAAAAAGGGAAAGAATATGCAATGCACAAGCTAACAATTCTGCTGTCTGGTTGATAGCCTCAATAGCGAAAGCCGCATCCCACTCCTTGATACTATACACCGTCGGGCCCGCAACATCCCGCTCGCTTACAACGCTCCGAGACACACATCTGCCCCATGCAACAATCTACGGCTCCGATGCCGGAGACGGCCAGAGACTTGCGCTTGCGATCCTGGAGCATTATAACGCGCTGTATGAGGATGACGGGGTAGACGCACACGCAAAACCACCCCTCCTCTTCCTCGTTGGCGAACAACGCCGCGATATCATCCCCCGGACGCTCATGGCTGAGTCTTTACCTTCTGCTAAGCGGATCCAGGTCGATGAGCTGGTTGTGTATGAGACCGGGGTGATGGAGTCCTTTGAGGGTGATTTCCGGGCTGCTGTGCGCGCTGGACGGGATTATCTTGCTGTGGCTGACGGCGACGGGGGCGGGGACGGCGAGGAGAGGGTGGTCTGGGTGGTTGTGTTCTCGCCGACGGGGTGCGATGCGATGCTTCGGGTTCTGGGGTTGCTGGCTACGTCTACATCTACAGACTCCTCTACGGGAGGTGCGGGTGCGCTGGTTGATGAGATTGCAAGCGGGGCGGAGAGGAGGGTCTTCGTTGCGACTATTGGGCCTACGACGAGAGATCATCTCGTCAAGAATTATGGATTTGAGCCTGATGTTTGTGCGGAGAAACCTAGTCAGGAGGGTGTTGGTGCTGGCATCTGGGCCTTCATGCGGCGGAGGAGGGAGGAGTCATCTAGCCGGGCTTGATGTCTGTTACTGTACTTGTATTATATGCCTAACCGCTCGTCCCATTGGCGATGGTTCAGGGCACGATGTAAAGAGATTATACTTCCTCAATATACCCAAGGCATTATTATGGCTGACAAGGTCGGTCTGAACGGAATGTCGGCATTGCGCATCCGGAAGAGATTTCGATCATCGAACCCGACGCAGATACAAGAAATTGGTATGAACGTTCTAGATTGACAAACAACTAGCTGGACGCCAACAAGAAATTTGCTGACAACAAAAGCATACAGCCGGCGCTGATCTCCTATTCAGTAAAACAGAAGGACCTAGGGGAATCGGGTATTCTGGGAAACTATCAACCATGCGACGAGTCGTGGAAGCTGAATGATGCTGAGAGTCGCGATACGTGAAATGTGTGAGCGTTATCGCTTTAGCCTTCTTCTATGTGCTTATGACAATAGGTGTAGGAGCGTAACCCATCCCTGTGTTGGCGGGTGAGATGGTTGAGTTTCATCCTGCCTTCAAGGTCCGTTAAATAGTCGCCATTACTTGGACACAGCCCAAGAATATGAACGAGACGCTATTGTATCTCTACCGCATGATTTCCTCGTAGATCAGGGCTGCGGATCACTGGTCAGCGGGCTTTACTTGAAGCAAATGGATAAACCGACAACTGACTTTTCAATTGTTCCTTGCTGAGAGCATCCTTGTTCTTGTCAAAATCAAAGAAGCCCTCCGGGATAGGGGGAGCCGTGGGCTCATCGTCGGGATCGTGGTACGGCTCCAGATACGGATGGCGTAGAGCATCTTCGACCGTGATACGTTTCGCAGGGTTGAAAGCCAGGAGCTTCTCCAGGAGATCCAATGCTAATTCGTTGCTCTTGGGAAATAATGCCTTGAAGGGGATCTTCTTCTTGAAGGGAAGAGAGCGGATGTACTCTCGAGCCCGGCGGGATTTTATGCCGTAGTAGTCTTCCATGGTTGGTGTTCCGAGAACATCCAGAATGAGGGTCAATTGGTGATGATCTGCTCAGTCAGTCGCGGAACGCTTCACTAAGGAAAGCGAAAAGCACAGCAACTTACAGTCTTTCCCAGGGAACAAGGGCTTCCCGCTCAGCATCTCGGCCAAGATGCAGCCAACACTCCAGACATCAATGGCTTTCGTATACTCCTTGAATGTCAGCATGATCTCCGGCGCACGGTACCACCGAGTGGCAACGTATTCTGTCATGAATCCTGAGTTGTCATCAGTCGAGGCAGCCGACCGAGCCAAACCAAAGTCGCAGACTTTCAGGTCACAGTTGGCGTTGAGTAGGAGATTCGATGGTTTCAGGTCACGGTGAAGTACGTTAGCTGAGTGCATGGCCTTCAGTGCACGGAGCGTTTGGTAGATGAAGTATTGGCAGTGGTCGTCAGAGAGATCCTGAGTGCGAATGACTCGATGCATATCGGTTTCCATCAACTCCTGTCCAAGCAATCAGTCTTTGATGTCTTGACGTGTACGCGTGTGCCTTGAAGGATGTACCTGAATCAAATACACCTCATTGAAGCTCTCATAGTTGCGAGGTCTCTGAATATCCAAAATCGAAATGATGTTTTCGTGGTTAAAGTAGCGCAGTAACTTCATTTCACGCAAAGTCCGCAAGCAGAACATGGAGTGATCGAAGGGAGTAATCTTCTTGATGGCAACTTTCTGACCAGAGGGTTTGTGAATCGCCGAGCTGGAACGGGTCAGTATCGGAGTCTGATTGTCGCTATTGACAATAGATCACCCACCAGACAACGCCGTAAGCACCCTCTCCGATCACATCTTGAATTTCATACTGCTCGGAAACATTGAAGGAGATCTTTCTCGACCCTCCTTGAGGAGGCTGCTGCACCATGGTTGCTATCTTTCATAATCAAAGAATGTTAGTCAAGTGCTCTTGTATCAGGAAAGTGACAGTCGCAAAGCATAGCATGCTCAAGGTCACCACCTCACAGTCTATAATTGTCGAAATTGCTCAAAGAAGCCTCAGAAAAGCAGTCGGTGTAATTCCGCTTGAGGGCCGATCAAGTACTGTTTGGCATGCAACCAGACGAGCGACACTGTGGCTCGGAAACAGATAGTGAAAGTCAGCGCTTACATTCGTTTAAGCTGTGATAACAGAGTCTTTGGTCGATGATGCTTGATTTAATTGTAGTCAAATCTCATGCCGCGTTGCGCTCGATTGCTGAAAATAGCTTGGAATCTGCGGAAGGCTTGAAGCGGGGTATACGACCCGTGTGGGGGAACGGATGAGGATACAGCAGCGTAGTAGTATGAGTTCGGAAAGATGGTCAGGCAAGCACGTTGGCTTTTCGAAGGTATAGGAGTCGAATTCAAGGAATCCGGTTGATGCTTGAGATGTAGCCACAAAGCGCTTCGGATGAATGCGTCGACGTTCTAGAACGGCGCCGAGTCAGTGTGTGAGGGATGAAATAAGCTTCAAGATCAGGGCTGTCAAAGACTTTTTAAGAGAGGATTGAGATCAAGAAGAGAATAGGATCAAAAGCCCATACCGAAGCTCAAACTTATTTTTTCCGTGGGTTCCAAGAGTTGATACTCCCCGAGTGACTGATAATGGCTATCTGTTGTTCCCCTGAATGAAATGAGCCGCTATCCTTGTTTGCGGCTCCGACTGCCAGCTCTGAGTGTATCGGATAGCTTGCACCAGAACTATAACAGAGAATATGTCGTTAAGAGAGGCAGTAGAAGAAATGGCAAAGCGCGGGAAACAGAGGAGGAGAAGGAAGGTCGATTATCGAGATGCGGAGGGGCTGGAGAAAGCAATAATAACAGGGAGCGGAACGCCAAAGTGGGGTGGGGCAGCTTTTGACAAGCAAAGGAATACAGACGACAAGACACTTACGAGAGATTTCCGAAGACAAAGTTGGGGATGTGTCAGGAGGGCATAGATGGAAGGTGTAGATAGATAGTACCTAGCTAGATGGAGGAGATGGAATATAGATCTGGTAGAGGAGACCCAATGTCGTCGCTGATGATCGGCAGTAGTTAGGATAGTGACTTATCGATACGGAGATTCGATCAAACCCAATTCCAGCGTTGGCGGATCGATTGTAGTTACCTTTAATCCTTCAAGGAGTCATCAATAGCTTGTTGAGTTTGGTACGAGAAGGAGCTGAACAGAAAAATTTCTACTTATTGTTGATCATCCTTCTTATTATTGTTGAGTTTAGGGGGTGAAGAGTAGCTAAGGTAAGACAGGCACACGAGAAGTCCGGGTGTTGGCCGGGAGTGAACCTTGGATCACGCAGAGAGGGGCCGATGTGGGTGGATGCTAGAATTATATACATATGAGGATATACGAGGCTATCGAGCGGGAGATCCAGAACTTGCACTGAAGAAGACTTGACTGGCGATCTCTCGCTAAGAATAGAGAAAAGCGCCTTTTGGTTCGGAACCACAATACTCAGCTTGTCATTAATAGAACATTCGAACACGCAGGCTTCAACCATCCATCCAACGTCAACCAACAAGCTTTTCAGTAGGAGTTACAACTACAAAGAATAGGAGTAGCAGAACAGTGAGGCAGCAGGCAGGTTACTGACCACGATCCACCAGCGATGTATCAGAATCCCGTCTCGATAAACTCTGTCTCAACCAGTGTTTCAATCCAACCATTGCAATAACTCTAACCTCCTTGAAACAACTAACAAGCAGATAAAAGCTAACCAAACAAAACTCGGATTCTTAGCCGCCACAGCGCCAAAGCCGCATCCTGTACGGACGGAAACCACACTACAGTCCCACTTACCTACCCAGTGTTACAACAGTTACAGGCCATACCTTTCAATTCCTTATTATTAGCAGCTTACACCCGCCATTTTATTCTCACCAAATGTTGGCTGGACGAGGGCTGCTTATGCGCTTATGCATGGTAGACTTTTGGTCACAGCTTAGCATTGCCGACATTGGGCAGTGAGCAAAGTTGACTGGTAGATACCTATCCCTCATCTGGTGATTGTGACGACCATACTCGGCAGTAGCGTCAAGTTCAGAGTCTGACCTGCCACACAGTCACAGATGTTAGCGAATGCAGGTGATGTGCGATGAGACACAAGCCCCGGTGACGAGGGACTGCAGCTTTAGGGGCATATCTATGCTCCAGCGTACCTCCCTGCTTACGGAGCACACAGCATAGAATGTAACCACTACCGAAATAGGTCACATGCTCACTTGTCTACCTTCCAGTTACTAAAGGTAGAAGATGACCAGACATGAAGAAGGAAAGCAAGGTCGAGAAGACATGGTCTACTAGATCTGGATTCTGTATGGACATATGATAACTTGTAAAGAAAAGAGGTCGTTCTCGCCGCACCAAAAGTGACCACACACCAAAACTGAACCCAGATTGATATTGTAATAATGGTACAGCAAAGACCGAGAATCTAGTCCAAATGATAAGTCAAGGCTCCGGTGCCGCTCGTTTGGAAATAAAATGACATGGTCACTGGAATTGTTGATGTAATTTGCCACAGGATTTATCAGAATTTGTAGAGATTATCATTACTGAACAACCTGTAGGCGTGTTCAAGCGCGTCAGTCAGGATGAACTTGGACAGCAACTGTGTCGAAATGGAATTTGGGAAGACCTCAAAAGAAATTGGGGCTTTCTCAAACCTTTTCTCGCAGAGAACCCATCCATTGCACCAGGCTGACGCTCTGGTCGGCCCTGTCTTCCACGAGCATCGTCTGGGCCCACAGTCGAAGACCTGGCTCTCCATCTTCCTTGACCACATACAGGTGAGGCACCACGATGCTGCCAACACCCTTTGACCGGTGGTCCCGGCTTTTCTCAATGACTGCCCGCACTCGTTGATTGAAGTCATTGTCGAGCTCCGGGAGGTTCTGCTTGCCCACCCGAAGTTGGGTCCTGTCAGCCAGACCGAAGACATCAAGGAGGAGTTGGGGCACTGCGTCACGCCCGACCCAGAGGAACTGTGTCTGTCCGTCATCAATCAGGTAAAGACCGTACGGTACGATGCGTTCAGAAGACAGGTTGATTGGAGGAGGGAGAACAATCTCGCCGGTCTGCTCATCTGGCAATCCTGCATTGTCAGGCATGTCATGTAGTGAATACATCTTCGGGTAGATGTATTGAATGAGAAGAGGAAGAGGGAGCGTTGACAGCAAGCACAGGGCTGCAGATCGCATATCAGTGGGTATTTGTGCGGATTTGCGAAGACCGAGCTTTGAAATCAATGTCAGCCGGCACTTTCACCCAGGACGTAACAGGTCGGTCCAGAGAGCAAAAGGGGAAAAGAAACTCACGTTTTTGATCATCGCCAGGAAAAGAACCGGGAGACCTCTCAAGTTGGCAGGGAATTGTAGGCCGCCTCCGCTCACGCTTCCGCCTGCAAGCTCCTTCCGATATGTCGACAGAAGTTCGACAGCCTTGGCTTGTAGGGCCTCACGGGCAGGTTCCAGACCACTTGAAAGAACCCGCTCGACAGCTTTGTGGCTGAAGTAAGTCGTAATTGCTTGTTGGTCTGCCGACGCGTATACATCGGCAAGGTTCTGCGTTGTGGGAAGAGCGAGGGTCAACACTCGAATCCTCCTCTCGCCATTGCATGTGGTGTGGAGGACAGCAGTCTGCAAGCAAACAATAGGCTTGGTGACGGTCTCATCAATAGCAACCTCGACAACGTACGCCTGGTCACGAGGGAATGCAGGAAAGGCGCATAGGTCGGAGCTGCGGTTGAAGAAGTTGCCGTAGAAGGTATTCATACGTAACCCAGTCGTAGCACGGACACGGAGCACGGCTTCAAGGCCAATCTCTGATGACAAGTAATCGGAGAATTCACGAGCAAATTTGATCGCGTCCTCTCCCCGTGCTGCGTTCCATCCAGGATAGAAGTATGTTTGTCCACCAGTATATCTCGGCAGGTTGCTGAGGGATGCCACGTCCTGGTATTGGGAAGAGAACAGGAACATGTCCACGGAGACCTGTGCCTTAGAGCACTCCACAGCGAAGCTCTTGTAGAAGCTGTTCGCCGTCTGTAGAAGACTGCTCTCTTTACTTGTGCCGAGGACTTTCTTATCCTCTCTCATCGTCAGGGAGCCATGTCCGACGTTGGGCAAAGACGAGCTCAAGACGGTCATCTTTCCTCCCACCGGAGCAATCAACTTGTAACCAGCCCGCAGAGCCGACCCCATGGCACTACCATTATTCTGGTTGTTTTGGAACATTTCCTGTAGTTTGTCGAGGAAGGTCTCAATGTTCTCGCGGCATTCACTCAGAGTCACCAGGAGGTCGCCCGGAATAGGGAGGAAAGGCTCATCCAGATCGCTAATAACAAGCATTCTTGGATCAGAGTTCTCCGAACCGTCTCTGGGAATACTGAAGTAATGGAGGCTAGAGTCGACTGCGATGAAACCCAGCCGAGTCCGACGATCCGCATTGGGGATCCTGTCAAGGCTTTCCTTGATGCACCTTGCGCTAGTTGCCAGAAGACCATTTGTGACGGACGCATAGCTCACGTCGATCAGGAAAAGATAAACGAGAGGCTGAGGAGGACGGACCATGTACTCTTGGGGAGCAACGAATTCGACTACCGCGTGGTTGAGATCAGGTCGCAGGGAGCGGTCCGCAGGCTTCTGCAAAGCAGCATCCCAATCGAACGCCTGGGGCACATCATTTGTCAGGTTGCACATATTGCAGCGCCAGCGATGGCCATGGTCCAGAAAGGTCACAAATGGGTTGATGTAGGACCGACAGCGTCGACACCGCGAGATGACCTGGTCTGGAATGACGGGAATCGGGTCTTCCGCATCATGCAGAGCGGCATACGGCTGAATGACAAGGGCAAAGGGCAACTTGGATTTCTTGAGGAGAGAGTGCGTTGTCGGCACTGCATTCAAGGTCGATCGGACATATTTCGGAGGGCAATTCGCTGTGGGAGATGGGTATACGCTGGTCTAGAAAAGGAGGCGGTCAGCAATTTCACTTCCCAGATCGGATCATGCGAGTGACGTACACCTGGCGGCAGGACAATCGGTGGGGGAGGATAATCAAGCTCTGCGACATTAAATGGCTGAGTGAGAAGGTCTGTAGGATAGAGCTGGTTGAGGGGAAATGGGCGCGGAGCCTGGGGGGCCACGGCGGCCTGGGGAGGCTGCGGTGGCATGAGGTGTGGATCGGTCACACCCATCGCACCGAATTGCTGGGTCATCTGTGCGATTCCTGAAGTAGCAGGGGCAGCATACCCCGGCACTGCCGCATTCATTTGACTTGGGTCCGCCCCATATACAGGTTGTTGATATCCCGCAGCCGGCGGCTGAGGGGGATATGCCCCGTAGCTGCCACCAGCGGGGAGTTGTCCCCCGAGAGCAGCATTGGCACCAGATCCAATTTCAAAGGCTTCTCCGGCATATGCTCGCTTCTTCTTGCCACCTGCATGACCGTGGGGGGGAGCTCCAGCGGCCATGCCCGCATGTTGCTCAGTGGGAGACCCATAACCGGCAGGTTGACCGTACCCTTCCTGGGGAGGATAGCCCCCTTGTGGTGATGCCATGAAGGACAACTGTGACTTCCTTGTGTATGAGCGATGTTATGTTGTTCAAGATGAGTGCGAATTCCGAGGCAGGTAGGCTAAGGGATTTCGAATGGTCGCGCAACTGGTCACAGCTTCACTATTCTACTAGTTAGCACTTCTGTCGAACGAGGGGCGGGGGAGGTGATCAAAGACTCGGGGCGATCCGCGTACCAACAAGCAGGGTCACGCTTCAGACAAACATGAAATATGAATCCAAGGTACTATAGGCAGA
>JAABUG020117078.1:0-28806 GCA_011319215.2 Scortechinia acanthostroma
CCCAGCAGATCGTCGGATTCGCCAACAATGTCCGAAAGGATATCATCTGCATTCGTTATATTAGTCTCTCCATATCTTCGCTTCAGAAGGGAATATGCAAGACTTACCATCATCAAGATACCGCGGGTTAGAATACAAAGACCGGGGAACGACAGCAAATTTGATCTTCTCAAATTGTTTGCCCTTGATGCCGGTTCGTTTGGAGAGTCTCTCTTTTGTTTCCTTGAAGATCTCGCCCTGAAAGGTGTGAGCACTAGTGAAAGCCAAAAGCAGAAATGGGATGTACGTACAGGTTTCATGACAAACTTGAACGGGATACCATGCGGCCTGCTCGGCTCTCGGTCAAAGCTGAATGCGTTGATTGTCCGCTCGCCATCGTGCATCTGAAGTTCTTCCTCGGGTATCCTCTCAGCGTACAAAGTCACGTACTCATTGATGCCGGCGATCTTAGCATCTTCTTGGTACTCCTTGTAAATTTTGCCGCTGTGAGCCTCGAAGATGCGCATTTCTCGGACGATGTCATCTTCAAGGTTTGCCTTTTTCTGCAGGCCCGCCAGAAGATCTGCGAAGGTGCCGTCCCGAGGCACTAGGACTTCGACCAATTGCTGATGGAAAAATAAGCATAAATGACCCTGGGGCTCGACGATACATCCGACTTACCTCTTTCACAATGCCTTCGGTGAGTAATGTTACTTTCAGGGTCGTTTTCGACTCATAATCACTCAGACTAGTCTCAAGGACTTCGTAGTATAGTGCATCTTGGCGGTGCATGCTATAACCGTAGCCACTGACCTGCCCACTGAGGATGTGGTACAGTGTTTGGTTGGCCTGGTTAGGATTGCGTTTAATGAACTGCTTGGGCTTTCCGGTACTTGCAAGAACTGGGGCGAAGCGCAGGTGCGTAGATTCCACGTTTAGGTGCTCGCCGACCTTCTTCGAGAACTGGTCGTATGTCATCTTTCGGCTCAACGTGAGAGTGAACTCGTCGCCATCAGTCGCTTTGATGGGAGCGAAAGTGATATTTATCCTGTTCAACAAGTAGTCATAATACTGCCTTGCATCAGTGTATAGTGCAGTGGGAGGCAAGTCAGATTCTTTGACTGTGCGTTGAAACGTGATTATGTCGCCGTCTTGAATTTCAGACTGCTGGAAAGTCTGCTTCGGCTTCATCACATCGATCATGTTGTGCTTGATTTCTTCAAAAAGCATGAACTCGGTCCCGGCAGGCCAGTTCATTTTCTCGAGAATTGTCGGGGCGAGTTCTGCGACTTTCTGGTTCTTGCGGACGTATACGGCACCCACTCCAGAAAGAGTCTGGGAGGGGACGTCAAAGTTCTTCAAAAAGACGAGAACAGAGGTACTGCTGTCAGGCCAAGAGATGGTTCCATCAGCAGATGGTTGCCCAACTTCCATCCACACCTTGAAAGGATTCCCTTTAGTGCCAAATCTGCTGTAGGCATCTTCCATTGTCATTTCTGGGTCTTTGATGGCCTGATCCGGGCGAGTCGTCTTGTTTTGCCGGTTCACCATCACCCACAGCCTAATTTGATTTGCGCTTAGACCCCGTTCTTCCGCAAGCTGCTCTACGAACTCGCCGACCTTCTTAGCCCGGAGAATCCGATACTGTTTCGGCTGGGCCGGATCCCCAGTAGGTAGGTCCGTGCTCGTCAGATCGAATCCATGATGTGACTTGTACGACTCTTCTGATAGAACTCCCACATTGAGATATAGGTGAGCCTCTTCTCTCTCCTTCTTTCTGCGGAGAAGCTCTGCCCGCTCCTCTACTAAACGCTTTTCTGATTCAATGTCAAAAACTTTGCTTTAGCATGAAGAAAATGACGGGGCTTACCAATGTGAGAAGGGATATCTTCCTTTGTAATCGGCAGAAGGACATCGTCTAAGCGTGTTTTGCGAATGTAGACCAACATGTACGCGTTCATTGACCGTTTGGTCGACAGACCCCGTGTATGTGGTTGCCGGACGCCAGCCGCACCATTGGATAGTTCATATTCACCACCATAGTTCTCCTCAAGCACCTCCTTGTCAGTGGCCCGGGTCACACGGTCGTCATCGAATTTGTACCAATGGCCGTCCTTGGTAGGCTTCAAGAATGCGTAGTAATGGCCTGCGTTCAGATCACCACTGTGAACTAGGACTCCATGCAATTGATAAATCCACGGTTCTGATTTATCGGCAGCATCAGAGAGATATGGAGTCGCGTCGAACTCCATCGGGAAAGCGTGACGGTCATTGATCTTCATCATCGCATCGCGATTAATGTCATATTCGAAACGTTTCAGATGCAGATGAAGCACAGGAGGGAAGCTCTCGAAGATAACACCTTTCTTGGCATCTTGCAAGCCGTAGGGAGAGCCTGCATCGTACTTGTTCTCACCCTCGAGTGTTTCCACCTGGATGTAATCCTTGAAACTATCGTCGAGTGTCTTGTTATTTCGGACATTGAGCTGGATATCCCAAAAGTCTTCCACACGTGAGGATTCGTAGTCGACGTTGATACAGGAAATGTAAGTCTTCGTCTTGCCGACGAAAAGTTCAGGCAGTGCCTTCTCCACTGGTGTCCCTTTCATCTTCTCTTCCAATCTTTCCATAAGCTTTCTGGAAAGTTCCTGGACATCTTGCTGTTCGAAGATTTGCCGCGATTCCCAGCCAAATGATGCAGTCAACTCGGTTGTTGAGACAGAGTTGTCGCTCGTTTGAAGGTTGTAGAAGAGCCTCTGGAGGGTCCAGGCACTGTTCTCTCGCGTCGCTTCCTCCTCCGTGGGAATTTGGTACACGGCCTTCAAAAATAGTCAATATCGCGGGCAGAAATCTGAGAAGGAAATCCCCTACCTTGCGGAAGGCATTTGTGAAATACAGCGATTGCAGCAGGGAGTTGAGGTAGCACGTTGCGCCCTGGTTTTTCAACCCCACCATGCCAGTCTCCTTCTTCGAGTCGTAACTATGTCGAGTAAGCCTCGTACGACGCTGGGATATTCAAACAGTACATACTTTTGGAAGCTGTGCCAGAGTACCCCTGTTGGGTCCTTCACAACACGCACGTAGGCAGTGACTTTAGCTTCGTCATTCTGCACCAAGGGCACTCCACGGCCTTCCCATGGCATGTTGAAGAGTCTGCGCAGCTCACAGAATCTGGTAAAGCCCCAATCGCCCTCGTCGGCATTGAAACGGTGTGTAGCGACTACATTCGGGTTCAGAAGGACGAAGAGAAGGAAGCACAGGGCCATCGAGGAACATACCGTGAGATACGTAAATTGATGGGTCGTTGACGTTCCACAGTACCAGCGCAAACTGGACGCATGCATACCAGTTTTCCGGAGGCTCCTTGTCCCAGGCATGCTCTAAGTAGAACGAGGCATAATCGACATGATTACCGTAAGGGAAGAAAAGAACCCGCCTGTTAACCAATGTCAGACTGCGACAGCGCTCGGATTGCTCTCCGAATCCTCAGCTCACCATGGGAATCCCCCACACTGGAATACTGGTCCATGCTCCTTCTTTTTCAACTTCCGCCAATCCTGGATGTGCCATGTGTGATATGCCTCGTCCGCGGTTTCCAGGTCCGGATCCTTAGGAAGTATGCGTGCCATCATTGCCGGAACTAAACCAGTGCTTAGTACAATGCCACCGTGTCATTGCGAGGGACGAGGTGTGTGGATCTAGGCGCCAGCAGTTGACTCTTGGATATTCGACCCACACGCGAGGACCGAGGTCCCGATCCAAAGCCATCTTGAACAAATGTGGGAAAGTGTATAACATCTGACTGGGATGGTAGACTATCTTACAGTCATCCGCAAGGGGCTCTGGTTCCGGCTCCTCTGATCCAGAGCGAGAAACCACGACATCATCTGTCCGGTCATTGTGATACTGCTCATATTCATCGACGAGCATCTCATTATCCGCAACCTATAAGACGAAAAGTACACATGTCAGATATTGATAAATAATGTTCCAGCGACTCTGGATCGTTCCTCATCTTTTTTTTATTGAAGAGACAGGGATGAAATGGGGACTGACGTTGTCCATGAAGAAAGAAAAGTGCGCTCAAGCACGTCACCTGAAAATACCGTCAATCAAGGACGCGTTGGGTGGCTACCCAGGAAGCAAACAGAGGAGAAGGTGACAACAGTCGGAAAGTGATAAGATGAGAAGAATATGAATCGGAGAGTGACACAAGACAATGAGTAAGTGGTAAGAAGAGATCTGAAGGACCAGATTCCGGTTCAGAGGAGATCAAGCTAGTGGCGGAGTCCCCAGAACCCAATAAAAATAGGTGGGACACTTGAGACCGCCTAAGAATTAAGGTAGGCTGCAGAGTATGTACAGCAATCTAAATGTAGCACCTACAGATGAGATGAATGAGAGTTTAAGTGCTTAACATGTCTATGTTAGAAATTACTAGCTAGCTAGTGTTCTACTGGTCTGTCTTTTGATCACCCTGTATGGCATTATCGCCTGTGTAAATTCTCACTTAGGTAAGCTTAGAGCAGGTTAGAGACGCCTCAAGCTTGACGGCATAGTCGGTTGCAGTGACCACCAAGTCGTTGAAAAACATACTATTCTCTTTTCTTTTATTCCTTACTTGCCAGCGATTTCTGGAATCTTATCATCTCGCTCCTGGTAGCTCAGAATGAGAGCATGAGAGAAGGGTGCGAAAAGTAGACCGACACCTGGCTACAGAGTTGTGTCCTCGAGAATTATATCACTTGTGATGCGCACGCCGGACAAAGCCGAGGCATAACCAGGCATCACAGAGTACCTAGATTCTGCAGACAAAGCCAGTTTGAGCATGTGGTAGGCTGTTGCTGAAGATGATCAACAAAGGAACTGATAGTGTCGACGTCACATGTCAGGAAGAGGACTCACCGCCCTCGATCAATTGTTTGTCACTGGCACTTTTACTCACCTACTCATACTTTAAATTTACATGTCCAGCAAGATGTCATGCCACCAGTGAGAGACAAGAGATCGCTGGTAGCTGCGGATTGCGAATAAGCCATGTACGAAAGACGGTATATCTATCTTATACTGGTCAACCGTCCCGGCTGAGTCAAAACCCACCTGCAGAGCGATATCCTCGAACTTTCAATCCCGTTGCGACTTGAGTGATTCGAGTCAACCGCGTCATGCGGCGAAATCAACCAGTTCGATGCTGGCATGCGCTTCGACTGAGTTGCAAACCTCGAGTCCGGTTCTACTCCGGCCTTGACAACTCACATAGCCCGCCTCCGTGGAGACCTGGCTCCGTTCTCGACGAGTATGCAATGATACCAGCATAAGTACAACGGCTGCTGACTCTATGCGTAACAGATGGGTTGAGCGCGAGATTCGGCCTATCAGTCTGCGGCAATTGACTTTCTTTGGGCGAACATTAACCGAATCGCGCCTCATCAGTTCCGCCAACTACGTACGAACAGAGCTGCCAACCAGGTCAGTATGCGCTTTCCCCTTGCATGCCTTGAGCCATGCCGGCCTGACTTGCATTTGTGATTTCCACAACCAGAATTGCGCATCGGCTGCGAGACATCCAGAAGCTGCCGTATGTGGTTGTAGCCAATCCACATCTTTCCCTTGTATATGAGCTCTACTACAAGGCGTTTGAACGGTTTCGCGTCGTACCGGAGATCAAGACTCTAGAGGATAACGAAAGATTCTGTGACGTCCTGCGTAAGACCCTCAAGGAGCATCTCGTCGTGATTCCGAAATTGGCAATGGGCGTCTTGGAGTGTCGGGATCTTGTAGCCCCTGGCGTGATGGATCAATTTATGAACGCTCTTCTTCGATCGGTATGGACATTGACAACATCCGGATTTCTACTGCACTTTATATGCGAGTGGCTGATTTGCTCTCGATCTCTAGAGAATTTCCCGTCGAGTCATTGCAGAGCAGCACTTGGCCTTGACCGAAACTTTCAGCTCTCCATGGCACTTTCCAGGCTCGCAGGACCGGACTGATATGAACGCCGACTTTGTTGGCGAGGTATTTCTCAAGTGCAATGCGAAAGAGGTGATTGAACGTTGCGGGAAGCTTGCGCAGGATATGATGCGGCAAAGCTCAGGGACGGACAAGATTCCCGAGATCCTTGTACAGGGACACCTTGAAGCAACTTTCCCGTACATTTTGAGCCATTTAGAGTATATTATTGGCGAGCTCCTGCGCAACTCGATCCAGGCTGTCATCGAAAAATACAAAGAATCTTCCGAAAAGCCTCCACCTATCGAGGTTCTTATCTGCGAGGCGCCACAACATGTGATCATGCGAGTATCCGATCAAGGAGGAGGGATACCCCGTGAAGTTATGCCATACCTGTGGTCCTTCGATAAAGGCCCTCTGAGCAAATCACGACTCCAGAATTTGAAACAGGTCCCTGCCATGGCAGCTACGATGCAAGAGCTGACAGTGTCTAAGGAACGGAAACATGCCGACAGGGAAACATACCGAGAGGGCTCGCTTGACTCGCTCACCTCTCGTCCACCTAATCTACGCCTTGGAATTGGCCTTCCTATGAGCAGGGTCTATGCAGAATATTGGGCAGGCAGCCTTGAGTTACATAGCCTTGAGGGCTATGGAGTGGATGCCTTTCTGCAGATATCAAAGCTCGGCAACAAAAACGAGCAAGTCACCACAAGAGCATCCATTGATGCTGTTTGATTGTTAGGAGCTGATGTGCCATTGCTTGCACCTCACTTTTGTTTTGTGTGGGATATGGATGAACATGCCCGCCAATATAACCACTACTGTGGAATACAGAGATGTACACTCATATAGCACTTCCTGGCTAGCACCGTCAGACAAGCCACACCTTCCAGCCGTCGGTCGATCTGTCCGACACAAAAATACTCCGTAGCAAATAATGAGCCGGGCCGGAACACTACGGGATGACGTCAGGGACGACTTCACGTTGAGCGGCTCTTTCCTCTTAAGGCCAAGATGTTTCTGCCTCAGCCCTAGGTACTGTCAAGTCTAAATTCTAGAGAGGTAAATATTGTATGATTGTATCATACCCTTCGGTGGCGTGGCGGTTGGCTGCTGATCCCTCCTTCGCCTCAACCATACAAAATGAAGCGTCTCAACTCCTCTATCGATGACAACACTCCCGTCTATATATTTATCTTGTTGTTCACGATTCTCTTTCTCAGCTTCCTGGGAACTTCCTGGACTTCGCACAAATCCTCAGGCAGATCATCTGAAACTTAGCAGAGTAGACACTGCGTGGGCAAAATGGCAAGCACGGCATCAATGCTATGTTTGGTTTTGGTCACTCTCCTCAGTAAGTTTCCTGTTGCTCTTCATTGCACAGTCGAATTCCCTATCGATCAAACGGAGTCTAGCCGGTTTTGATTGATTTCGTTCAAGAAGCGTCAGCACGAAGGATCGCTCCTCTAACCTGGACTTCACAGTACCTCCTCTCGGCGTATTTATGATTTCGGGCTTTAGTGCGGATTTCTGCATCAATATTCTGCTCACGATTCTAGGGTGAGTGAACATTTTCTCCAGATTTTGACCTGCATGCAGTATCTTCTCATTCCTCTGTTTCAACATTCGAGGCGTATGGAACAGTCTGCTGATAGACATAGATACTTCCCGGGTCATATCCATGCGTTCTATCTGGAATACGTCTACTATCACAACCGCAGTACGGACCCGTTGGCTCGGGAGCACGCTCCTGGTGTGTATTCGGAACGCATTCAGCAAGGACATCCTGAAAGGTCATATGGTAGCACTGTTTGAGAGGACGCATCCAATTGCGACCGTTCAGGACATGAATGACGAATATTATACGGACTATCACAGGAAATTGGGGCTTGATTCTCAGATGCCATGTTGTTCTGCGTATGGATTTTCTTTTTTATGGACCTTGACCCGGCCCAGCCTTGAATTCCAGTCATGATGAATATTATGGGCGTTTGATTTCATGTCTACGTTCTATTTTTACGGTTCTGGACGACTCGAGAGATATTTATAATGGATACTTGAACGAATGAAACTGGCAGTCAAAACTGCCCTTCCCTTCATTGTTCATCGACCATACTGCTAGACTCTAGGCTGTCTGAGCACCCGATCCAGCCGCCTTAGCAGCAGAGGCCTTGCTTCCCTTCAAAGCAGGAAAGTCAAAAGCCTCACTGCTCACCACCGTGCCGGCCGTCCGTGGCACAGCACCAGAGCCAGGGCTCCACCACAACGCACCAACCCAGGGCTGCACATTCCAGCCCACAGAGAGCGTCACGTTCTGCCGCTCCGCCAGCCTCCCTGTAATGTCGCTAATCTGGTACTTAGCCCGTTGGTTGCTCAGACGGAGGACGCCCGGCGCCAGAGTCTCTTTCCGTGAGGCGGAGGTTTTCTTCGAAGGGGAAGTGCTTCTCTTCTGGTTCTTGCGGGCCGAGGAGGACGATTTGGCCGGGAAAAAGCGCTGGCGCAGGGCATTGAACGAGTAAGGCGATTCCGGGGCGGAGATGATGGTGTCCCAGATGATGGACTCAGAGTTGGGAAGGAGAGAAGACTTTTTGTCCGAGGAAGGGTACGAAGCGTAGACGTAGACGAAGAGTTGTTTTGTGTTCCAATTGAAGAGCGAGGAGAGGTCTGAGGAGTCTAGATTCAGCTCAGAAATCGCGAGCGAGGTTTATCGAATACGTACCAGTATTCAAATCGAACCTGATCTGCGCATACTCTTCTTTCTTGGTTGAATAGTAATTCGGCCGACCCTTGATTCTGCAATTGGGATAGTCATTAGCAAGCTACATCCACGTGGATCCAAATCATTGACAAACGTACACTTGGACATTTTTCAACGCGACCTCTGCCTTCGCGTCATGCGCAGGATACAGCAGCACTGACAGCGCAGCGACTCCAGCAACAAACAAGGCGACGGTGGTGAAGAAGCCGAAGACGCCCTGCGCTCTGTTCAGGGACGAGTGCATCTCGTTTATTTTACCTTAATACTCCGGCGCAATAGGCTGTTTTGACTAAAGACGAGAATAACAAGTCAAATCAAAATATAACCAAGCCGCATAAAAAGAAATGAACAGGAGGAGCCAGCGTCCCCGATGATACCAAGGGCAAAGCGACACGATGATGTTTGAAGCCACATGGGCCTTTTCGATGCGGGCGGTCAATAAACAGTGGCGCAGTAGTCGCACTAGCGGTGTCTTATCGATAAGAGGTGGGTCTCCTCCTCTTTCTTATATCGGAGGTTTCCCCTCATTGATTCATAAATTGGGGATGAGGCTATGAAACTGGGATTCTAATGATCATATATTAACAAGCACCTTCTGCGCTGGAAGCGAGTCAACGGTCACAGTACCTCAAATCGCACCTTCTTTCCGGCCTGAGCGCGGAAGAGATTCCCCGAGCTTATCCCACCAGCTACCTTACCACCACATAGTGTACGAAGTAGAGAAGTACCGCTGAGTACATACAAGACAACCCAACATGGGAGACCACGTCCTCTTCTTCTACGGTGAGCTGCTTTGCTAGTCAACAACCACTCACTAGCACGTACCAAAAGATAAACATCACTCGCCGACGCCTCTCCACCTACCCTAACCCAACCAGTCCCTCCAGCACATTACCTGCGTCCAAGCCAACAAACCACCAAATACACAAAAACTGAAGAGAGGTACTAACAAACGCGCAGGAACCCTAATGGCCCCCCAAATCCTCCACAGAGTCATCCACGGCCGCGCGGACCCCGAACCCTGGCAAAAGGGCATGCTCTCGTTCAAGCCCGCCATCCTGCACGGCTACCGCCGGCACCGCGTCCGCGGAGCAGATTACCCCGGCATCGTGCCCTGCCCGAGCAATACCCCCACAAAAGAATCAGAATCCGGCAGCGGCAGCGCCAGCGCGTACGTACTGGGGACTGTTGTCTCGGGACTGACGGACGGGGACGTGCACCGGTTGGATGTCTTCGAGGGGTCGGAGTATGTGAAAAAGAGGGTGAGGGTGCGGGTGCTGGCGGAGTCGTTGAGTGTGGGTGGGCGGCAGGAGGCGAGTATTGCGAAGAACCCGGATCGGCATCTGAAGGATGTGCTTGATGCGGCTGGGGCGGAGTTTGCGGATGAGAGGGAGGAGGTGGAGGCTTTGACGTATGTTTATGTGGCTGGGCAGGATCGGTTGGAGGATGCGGAGTGGGATTTTGAGGCTTTTAAGAGGGATAAGATGGCGTGGTGGGTTGATGCGGATGAGAGTGAGTGGTGACTTGGGTCCGGGACGGATGATCATGGACGCAAATGTCGAAGGTATTCAGATGTATCATACTATAGAGAACACCGCGTAGAGCGATTGACTTCCAACGTAGATCGTCTTCGTTCCGGAAAAGTCTATATCTAAGACCACTTGAATGAATACATGCCCCTGAGCTCTATGATGGCGAAAGCGGGATCATACGTATGCAGCCGAGTGCTCGAATCGAAAATACAAATATAACATATGCAATGCTTGGTATCTCATGCATTCCGCAGAAACAAATGACCTTCCCTGCCCGAATCATCCGAACTCCAAACGAGAGAGCAAATAGTCTATGTGTGTTTTGAAACAGAGATAAAATCCGCTTCCTCTCAAGTATGCTCAAGCCTTCTTTCTGGACGACCTCGGGCTCTTTCGTACACCATCCCGCTTGTCTGTTGACAACCCCGGCGGAGGCGTCCCAAGAACTTGAACCTCAACAATACTGTCATCCGCTGATTGACGAGGTATCTGGATCTGTACCGCTTCTTCAATAGGTTTTGGATCCTGCGGCTGAGATCGCGCTTGTCCGCGTTGGGAGTCTTCGACGTGAAGGAGACTAGAGGACGTCACATCCTCCGTCGGCTGCACCGGTTCTTGACTGTCAGGAACTTCAACAACCTCCTTGCGAGAAGTGCTCTCTGATGCACTTGCTGCCAACGTTTGAGGCGGTAACCTTTTTGCTTTGATCCTACTATCTGGCGTACCATCCCTCGACGACCTCTGAACCGCTGACCGCGTCTTCCTTGATTTTGCCTTCTGAGCAGGCTCTAAACCGGACTTCTCCGGTGCTGGATTTTTGCTCGGCGACTTCTCAGATCGCGTTGCCGATGCATCCCCCATATTCTCAGCTGCAAGGTCAGTCTCGTCCTCAGAACATCCAAGGAGATAACATATTGGTTGTTGGTCCGCCATGGTAGTCCGTTCAGCCGCCTTCTCGCGACTCATTTGCTCTTGTTCATCATGCAAATCATCAAGAAATTTCCGTAATCGCGAACGAAGAAGACCTGACCTTAGAGGAGGCCAATCGTCCTCCACTCTCATCTCTCTTCGAAGCATTTTCGTCACAAATGTGTCCGGATCTTGTACAAATTTCTCCACATATGCGAGCAGATAGAGGCCACAATCCGAGTAGTTTGGCTGCAACGGGATTTCTTGGGCTTTCATCCCCTTGATCAGGGTGGTGTCAATCTCGAGGCCACGTTTGGATTGGGCCTCTTCGCGGAGATAGTTGCGCAGGACGCTGATTGTGGGAGAGCGCGACAGGTTCAGGGAGTCGAACGTGATGATTGTCGGCTGCCATACCTCATATCTTGGACCCGAGCGCTTTTTCTTTGGCTTCCGTAGCTTTTGACTTCCTGTGACCGATGACTGACTTGCATCTTGAGAATTGACCTGTTTGGAAGGCTCCGTATCTCTTGCAGGACTTGAGAGCTTTGCCGGAGAGGATACGGGGTTCTCCTCTTGCTCTGGCCACTCGTCGTCAGAAGCAGGTACTTCCAGCTCCCTATCTTTCATCTCCTTTTGGTCCAACAAGCTCATGGCAGCCAACGACTCCCTTGCCAACTCCTCCTTTTCCGGATTTGGTGCAGAACGAGCAGCAGTTTCGGTCTCTCCCTTGTCGTCAGATATTTCCCCAACGGCTTCTGGCGTGTCCGGATTCTCCCCATCGTCACGCTTCGGTAGCGCTGATAGCTCTATGCTCCCTTCCGCAGGTTCTTCAATCACACCTTCTTCGTTGGCAATACCCCGAAGTTTCGGTAGATTGCATATAATCGCAACATACCAATGCGCGGCTTCATTGATAGGAACGACGATATAATCGTAACTGAATATGTCGACATTCCTCGTCCATTTTTGAACGCCTTCGTAGTTGATACCCTGCTTACCTCTAGGCAAGTTTGTAAGTGTTGCAAAGAAGTACGAATTGAAGAAGTAAACTCTCTTTGAGACTTCCTTGTTGTTTCGTTCCAGATGATCCTCCAAGAAACGTATGTAGAAGCCGATCAGGTTGTCGTTCAAGAACTCGTTGTCACGCAATCGTTCAAGATCTTGACCGCCAACTTCAGCTTTCTTCTTGCCGAAACGCGGGTATACAAGTGGCCTATCAAGTTTATTAGTCCCGCAAAGCGATAGTTGAACGAACGGTATTTGACAGACCTCTGCCACTTTTGGGAAATCTTTTCGCATTGCTGCCGAGGCGAGTTCTCCTCTTCACCATCACTGCGACGCCACGTTAGCAAATTTCTTTCCTAGAAGCCAGCTGATACTCACGAAACCACTGTTGCCGGCAGCATACGACGCGTCGCGGACCTTGTTGCACGATTGGAAGATGTGGCGTCTCCTGTGTACTTCTTGACCGGTATCTCCACCGCCTCTTCAGTACCTGCTTTAGGTGAGGTTCCCTTCGTCATTTCATTGGACGCTGTTTCCCGGGAACTCTGCGCAAGTCTAGAATTTGAGGACGAGTCGGTGGGGCCGGATCGGGCAATTGCGTTAGGTTTGTGGTCGTCTTGCAATGAAGCTGAAAGTTTTGGTCGTTTCGGTACTTCAACTGCGGCCTCGTAACCCTGTTCGGGGGCCCTCTCAGTGGATGATCGCTTGATTCCGTTCAGATACCGTGGTGAGGTCTTCGTATTTTCGTTCTTTTTGAAAGCTTTATTCATCCAATCACTAATTTGGTGAGCATGGATTACGAACTTCAATGGGAGGAAACACGTACCCATCCTTGTCCACGACTTTAACACGATTGGCGGCGAACAATGAGCAAAGATCCTCCTTGTCTTCAGAGGATGTGAGATTTATGTCCACCGATTGATCACCGGCGCCTTCAGATCTGAGAGCGAGCCGAACTTTACAGCTTGGCGAGGTTCCCCGAGTAACCTTGCAGACTTTGCTGAAGGGTATCTGAAACGAATTCGCTGGGTCGGGAAGGGTCATTTTGATCTGCTCGTTGATTGGATCAACATGTAGCTCGACGGTCTCATTGCCCGAGGATGGCCCAATGATACTACCGAATCGAACGGAGGTGGCTTGAAAACTCCGACCGGCACTAGGACGTGTGCCAGGTCTGTTATTCCTGCGCTTGGGTTTTCCTTGTCCTCGATGCGACGGGCTGAAGACAGTCGGTCGAATATCGGCTGGCGAAGACACGCTTTGGAACACTGGCTTCCCAGCGTTAATGCCGCCCCTGACGTCTTTCTTACGAAATTCGCGCGAAAAGTCCGGGGCGGGCTGCACCGTCGCCGCCCCTTGCAGTTCATCCGGGCTTTCTCGCGATTCCGAGTCTCGATGTTCATTCGTTGGATGAGCGTGAAGGGATGGACTCCCCGCCCTATCGGATCCCCCTGATGTATTGATCTCCACACTCTGAAGAACCTCATGTTTCAAACTCGGTATTGAAAAGCGCCTTTCCCTGGCAGCAAGTTCAGTGAAGCACTCCTCGAGGAGTTCATCTTCCGGGGAATAGCCACGGCGGAATCTCTTGGCCCCTAATTTGGGGCTAATTTGTGACCCCATAACCATTCTTTCAACCTGTCGATATTCATCAACTGGGTTGCTGCGCTTGGGTCGCTTTGACTTAGGAGTTCTTAGTGACTGTTGGCTGGATCCGGGCGATAGACGTGCCGCACCAGTAACCGAAGACGACTCATTAACGGACTGTGCTTCATTATCATCGGAAAGGTCGATGAAACTTTGGGTTGGAGAGCTCTGATTATCTCGACGCCGGCGTTTTGTGGGCCGCTCCGAACGGTCATGCTCTAAGAGGGTCTGCGTCTGCGGACGAGGAATACTGACCCGAGAAAATGTCTGAAAACCCCCGCGGTTTCCCTGCATTCCCCGTGCACGTACTGGCCCGCTCTCTCGACCTTTGGAAGAGAGTTTGTCCACTGGTCTGAAACCCTTGACATTCTACCGGATCTCAACGTCAGTCCAGTCATAAGAGAATGAACGCATTTTGAGAGCACCATACCTGTAACGGGTTCCTTTTCTTAGATGTCTCTCCTGGGGATTTCTTAAATGTCTCACCCGGTACTATCGGTACTCCATTCGGACTCGGTCTAGAACAGAGTCCCCGGTCAGCTCCCAGTCGAACAAATGTTCCCGACATAAAACGGTTTCTCGGACGTACCGTGTAGAATAGTGAGGAAATAATCTCTGTTCGTCCTGGCGTGTACTTGCCTGGTGCCGGCGCATCGACGCATCTTTTGTAGGCCTGTATTCTTCGTATAAGCGTTGTCCAATCTCTATCCGCATGTGCGAGGTCATATTTACAGACGACTCATCCCTAAACGTGGTCGAGGAATAGTCTGACGTAGTAGTGAACGTACAGGTCGAGATTCTGAGGAAGGTCTAAAACTTTCGGCATAGCGGTGGAGGTTCTAAAGCACAAGGTCCATGAGTCTCGTTCATCGCTTCAAGGCAAACTGAAAAGAAGCATGTCCAAGCGTATCACGATTATTCAATCTATACGCAACAGGGAATACGCAAAACAATTGAAAGGGCATGATTCCAACTCACATCTGGGGCTCGGATGGCTGGTTCGATACCAGATTGAATGACAGACGCAAAAGACCCTAGACGAGGAGCATCGCTTATGCCGGACACCTGAGTCCGTTGTAACTCATCAGAGGTGGCATCTGATGGCGGAGCGGGGATGGAATTCTGACGATTTGAGCGGCGACGCGGAGAAATCAACGGGGTCAGAAACTCTGATATTGTCCCAAAAAGTGGCATGTAAAGAGGGCGTCGTTCATGAAGGTTTAAGGATTTATCATACTTCCGATTTCGTGAAAAGTGAACAAGAAATAATAGCACCGGAAGCAAGAGAGACAATACTTAAGAGAGACCAATACCATATCATGCATGGATAACAAGAAAGGCGGTCGGCTGGTGATTTTCTGCCCTGCCGGAGAAAAAAAGCAAAGTGGAAAGGCCGCGGAAGCTGCAGTCATTCCGCACCGTCATTGGGTGGAGATCCTTTGACAACAGACCACCTTGAACAGTTACAGAGTACAGAGCTTGGGTACTAGGTACCACGTGTAAAGAATAGCATCTGATTGCTCAGGCCATCCGAGCATTACCTCGTAGGATCCCGTAGGCTAGTGTATGGAAGCTTCGTATGAAATTATGATTTTACATTGCGCTCTTCATACAGCGCTGTCCGTTGACCTGCATCACATCTCGCATTGCCCAACAGAAATGAGAAAAGAACCACGGAGACCACACCACGAGATGGGAAAGACGAAAATCACAAGTTGAGAAATGAGAAAGCAACCAGAAAGTCAGACGCAATGATTCGCCCCAATGCCCCGAGCCCAGAAACGTCCCAATGTTTTCGTCTCCTTTACTATACAGGACCATTCAATGAGAATCAAACCAGATAAATCAAGACGCCGCCGCTTTTCCTTTGTCTCCCAAGGACTCGTCATTAGATGTAGGTCTTCGTCGGTCCCCCGCGAGGTGGTGGTGATGATGGCCCGCATTTCCGGCTGCCTTCTCCTGGCGAGCCTGATCAATTGCGGAGCGCTGAGCAATGCTGTCGTCGTGGCTCTTCCATACAATGTTGGTGTCGGCCGGGAAGGCAAGCAGACGCTTGATCGTCTCCCTACGCAGAGTGAGTGATCCAGATCTTACCCAACTAAGAGTGAACCATGACAACTTACCTGATCTTGATGTTGCGCCCACCGTCGATCCGGGTCCAGACACTCAAGACATCCTCTCCACTCCTTACACTGAGGACGGCGCCACAGACCTCATCGCTAGCCTCCGCGAACTGGTCGCCAATCATGGCCAACAAAAGATCCTCCCAATACCGGTCAGCAACTCCCTTCTTCAGCCGAACAATCCACTTTCCACCCTTCTTGTTGGCATCGTCCTCCCATACAGGACGGATGCCCTTCTTGAAAATATGATAGTCAGAGACGGTGGGAAGGAGAGATGGGCGCTTGAGATGTGTGTATATCGACCAGAAACTCTCAACTGAAGATATAGACGCAAGGGGAACGGTCGACTTCTCATAGTCAGAGTACTTGGGTGTCGGAGGACGGTACCAGATCACCCATGTAGACTTCAGAGCATGCTCCCTCTGGCCAGTCAAGGAGGAGGCTGAAGCCTTGGACTTGACTTCCGCTGCCGAATCTTGCTCCGAAGCCGTCTCTCGCTTCTCCCCCAGCGCCTTGGACGAATTAAGGTCTGACGCACTGGTGCCAGGCGTCTTGGGAGTACCAAAGGACGCGAATGCCCCGGAACCCAAGCCGAATGCGGAGGAAGCGTTCGTTGAAGGAGAAGACACGCCACCCGAGAGGGGTGATAATGCATTGAAGGGATTCGATCGACCACCATGCGAGCTATCCGGGCCGAAACGCTTTGATGTGTGACTGCGGGGGAGATCGACTCTTGCGCCACCGTCCTTTCCGTCGGTTCCCGTCATAGACAGAGACAATTTGCCGGAACTGTAAGACACACGACACAGGTTAGTCTTGCGCCGAACGGTATGGCTTGTAAATGATGAAATCTTGGACATACTTGGCCCTGCGAGTCCACAAGTTTGCATTATCCATGGCGCTAGTTGATCAGACCGTCGAAAAGCAAACGGTCATAAAAGGAGAAAAAGGCGCCGCAACCAGATGCGAGGAGGAGCTGCTATCGCAGGGCAAAACCAAGACAGGCGGAAAAAAGGAATCGGCAACACCAAGACCCAACAAAAAGCAGGAAACGGCCGGAAGATTTGAGAAACAAGAGAAAGCTAATGGGCGAGATCGATGCTAGTCAGACGAATAAATGGAAAAAGTAGAAAATCGTGATCGTGATCGTTAACAAGGTGTATGTATGTGTAGGTGTGTGAGAGTGTGTGCGGAGGGGAAGAGGCGGTGCGGGCTTCCTGTAAGCTAGGCAATAGGTCAAGTAGTAAGGTCGATTTCGGTGCAATCGTAGTAGAGCAATAGCAGAGTGAAGGTAGGGTGCAGGTGCCTAGATGGTAGAGGTAGTGGTGGTGGTGGTGGTGGTACGTAGGTAGGTAGGTATAGACTTAAGACTCGCGAGTCAAGCAGAATCATCACCACTCAAGGAACTCCAGGACCGTTTCCAACGGCCCAAAATCCGCCGTTTATTGGTCTTTCACGTTTCTTCGAGCTCTGCCGCTCCCCTCCTCTGACATACAGCCAATCACCAACCGCCCTGCCCTTCTCCGCCCGCACCATCGTTTTTCCTGATTTATTCCCCTTCTTAAAGCAAATCCTCCTCTCTTTTTCTTCCTCTTCTTTTCTTCTTAACCCAAGACCACCAACTCAAATCATCGCTGGCTGCGTATCATTCTACCGCTTCCACTGCTCTGGCGATTCCGATGAGTGCGTCGAGATGAATTCTCTACAGAATCCCCGCGTCTAAAACCATCATCACGAGGGCTCTCCAGCTACCCATGATGCGGTGATGACCTGATCGACGGGACATTCCACCCCCTAGAATACCCATTTATTTACTTTTATCCAATATGATTTGGTTCCAATCGCAGCAGCTACACTCAGTGGTAACAAATAACGAATTCATGTTCGTTTGTAGAGCCGGTGCGTGTGTCCCTCTCCGTCCACCATCGTGGGCCACGTTGGCTTTTTCTGTTTGGCGTCCTCCTTGCATGCATGAAGAAGCACTCGTACTCTGGTAATCCGAGGTGCTCAACCGCCTTTATCGCGCTGTAATGGCCTGGGCTGGTTGAGCGTGAGGTTCAATGGCAAAGTCGGATTGTCGCAAGACGCCAAAATACTTCATACTGCCTTTGTTTCTTCATTTCTCTGTTGCTGACACGGTCTTCACGTAGTATGTAGCTTCTGCTTCCCCCATTCTTGCTGGATTCTCCTGGTGGTTGAACACTCTACTTCTATGGCTAGTCCCTCTTTATCGTCTTGCAACATGACGGAGCATCAATGTGCGGTTGACAGTCTATCATCCGCCAGACAAATGTCTTCTACCGGGTCAAAAGAGATAATCATCTCCCAATGTGTCTCTTACGAGTAAATTGAGTCAAATTAAGCTGAGTCTATACATTTGCCTGTCACACAGGCTCTCAATTCTCAATTCGTAGTAGAAGGATATGTTAGCTAGATCGAATCCGTAGATCCTGCTCATGCCACTTTAAACCGCACAATTTCTCTCGCTTCTCCTCTTGCATTCAGAGCAGAGCAGAGCGGAGCAGGGGAGATCCGGAGCAGGATATTTGTCCATGACTACCATGGAGCTTATGCGGCGCAGAAGAGCGCAAGGATGAACCTACTGTTCAGTAGGCTGTGCCGAATTCTGTGGGTGCTCCTCCACGTCTTGTCTGACACGCTTCGTCTCCCTGTCGCTTTGCGGACCCGACGAAGCCGCTTTCCTTTTCTCTTTATCTTTCTCTTTCTGGTATTCTGCACGACGTGCTTCCTTGTCCTTCTCCTTGCGCAGTGCTTTGGACTCAAATTCGTGCCAGTCACCCTCAATATTTTCCAACCTGCAACGGTTAGTCATAGCCCACAGAGAGAGATACTTGACAAACTTACTCGATGGCTTGTTGCGGAGCTGGCTCCTCAGACACAAAATAGGGGTGTGTCAGCACTTCCTCCGCTGTGGGTCGCTTGGCAGGATCGTAACGGAAGATCTGAGAAACTAGGTCCAAAGCCGCTGGAGACAGTATTTCGCGGTATACGTCTTCGAAGATTCGCTTCTTCCGCTCCGTCGGCCGCATGAGCTCAAACCAGGGCATCTCCACGAGGTCAGGCCATTCAGTCCGAGTAGGCGTTCCAAGAGAGTTGTACAGCTTTTCAAGCTGACTGATTTCGCCCCCTTCTCCGGGGAAAACAGCCTTCTTTGTAAACAATTCGACAAACACACAGCCCGCGCTCCAAACGTCCACGGCAGGGCCGTATCTGGTCTCTCCGAGAAGAAGCTCCGGTGGCCGATACCAGATTGTAATCACACGGTTGGTGTAGTCAAGTTGGCGGCTTTTGGAGAAAAACCGCGCCAATCCGAAATCGGCGAACTTCAACAAGCCCCTATTGCTGATGAGGATATTGGCCGCCTTGATGTCGCGGTGCAGAACGCTCCGGTGGTGGAGGTAGTTCAAGCCTTCAAACATTTGCTTCGCGAGATCCTTCTTGTGAGCAGCGGTGAGGGTGAAGGTTGGGTGATTGATGAGACCTGTGAGATCGTGTGCAAGGTATTCGAAGACCATAAAACACTCATTCCTCTCGACCATAACTTCGAGTAAACTGACCACATTATGGTTCCGAAGGTGCTGGAGGAGCTTGATTTCTCGAACAGCCGTAACAGGGAACCCGTCTTTCTCGCCTTCCATACGTATCTTTTTAAGGGCCACCTTCCTTTGCGTATAGACGTGTACTGCTTTAAAGACTTTTCCGTAGGTGCCAGCACCTATGACGGACTCGTTCCCTGGCTTTCGGTAATAAACCGAATCGGACTTCGCGTACTCTTCTGGAAGAGTAGGACGAGGCTTCGGCCGTGTCAATATTCGGGGTTGCTTCACGCCTGGAGAACGTTCCCGAGGACCGCGTGGTGGACGAAGGTCCTGCCGGCTATCATCTTTCCTGCCTTCATGTCGCTGGTCAAAGCGGCGATCTTCTTTTCGGTTGTCGCGAATATCTCTAGGCTCACGAAAATCACGCGGCTCTCGTCGAAAGTCTCTCCGGTCGCGTCTCCCTCTGTCCCGATCTCGATTTCGGTGCCGATCCCGGTCTCTGTCTCGATCCCGGCGGTCAAAGCGTGGCTCAGGCTTGAACCGCGGCGGTGGACCAAGAGGCACTCTGCTGCGAGGAGGTTCAGCAACACGAGGTGGAGGTTCTCGAGCCTGCATCCTCTGTGCCAGATCTGGAACTGGCTTGGGAGCAGGGGCAGGTGTGGTCTTGGCTTTGAAGGCGAAGCTAAACTTGCCGCCTTTGTTCGGCGTGGAGTTGGTGTCGGATGGTTGTGTAGGTCCAGACATCTTCTGAAAATCCCCATTCTCGGAACCTGGTCTCCAAGCTTGATCCACGGCTTGTCGATCCCTGCTCGGTGACCCGAAAGTTTCGTCTCTGTCTCCCTCACCTGCAAAGCTCAGCTCTTCTGGCCCTGGGAGCGGCGCGGGACTTCGTGGAAGGGGCTCCGCATGAGTCGTATGAGGGCTGTGAGAGCCGCCGCGGCCGCGAGCGCTCCATTGGAAACTGTTAAAACGACCTCGCCCGGACGGCCCAGTATTGTAGGATGAGTGACCAGAGCCAGAGAATCGCCGGTCGCGGCCATGATTTTGAAAGTTTCCACGATAACCTGAATGCCCACCACGGTAGGAAGGACCCGAATTTGCTGGACCAGTCGGCGGTGCTTGACCTTGACTGTACTGCTCTTGCGAGCCGCCCTGTGAAGGATAACTGTTTTGACGATATGGAGAGGAATGTGCAGACCTGTTTGCACCGTAGAGTTAGCCTGCACTAAACGTTGTCGTGGTCTGAATTAGTAAAGAAAAAACTCACCCTTGGGGCCTGGTATAAGGAGATTGCCCACTCAAGCCCCCGCGTCCAGCAGGATGAGGTGACGTAGATTGAGGGGATCCCTGATAGGAATTACTTGATGGGCCGTACTTCGGTGAGGTCGAGTATTGACTTGTGTCCACATGTGGTCGTAAGGTGTGAGAGCGCTGGTTATTATTGGCATTCAATGTTTGCTGTCCATGGAAAGGTAACGTTTCACGCGCATTGGTATCTCCGTCTGGAGGGCCGCCGGTACTTTCAGCATCGAAGCTGGGTATTGGTCGAAGGGGAGATGGGGATCTGAAAGAACTGTCCATCGCAGTCTGAACTGGTCTAGGTTTCATTGTTGCGTCAATCCTCGAGCTGTGACGCGAGGTCGCTGAAAATCTTGAACCAGCAGAGTGGACGGAATGGCGAGAAGTCGATCGACGGCGATATTCTCGGTCAATGTCGCCTGCAGGCTCCGGGCTGCTATATCGCTCTGTGGGATCCCTCTGTGACCTGGGACCACGTGGAGGGGAGTTGGAACCCTTGAAGCGATCCGATTCCTTCCTACGCCGGTCTCTTCCTCTTTTAGGAGACCTTCGGCGCGCCCTACCACGTCCCGGAAAGCGTCCACGTTTTTTATGAGGGTAGCCCCGATCGAATTCGTCAAACCGCTCCGAAGGTGGACGGTGATGGATCGGGTCTTGTTGAGGCGGATAAGGTCCCGCTGGGGACGGACTCTGCGTTCTCTTTCGTTTGAATGGAGGAGGTGCAGATGGAGAATTGTCCCTTCGATAATCTCTTCCGGTCGCTCTCTCGCCTTCCAAAGGCTGAGGCTCGGCAAATTGGCGATGATCTTGATTCTGCCTTTGCCTGGGATCAGAGTACGGCAGACCGGATGGGCCACGAGGAGAGGCGTTATTAGGAGAGAATTCACGATATGAACGAGATCCTCCAAGCTCTGATTGGGGGTGACCACGCGAAGGTGGCGGCGACCGTAACGGGGGAATAGGTGGGTTCGCTTTTGATCGGCGACGACGCTCTCTGTCGCGAAATCTGTCTCTTCCTCTATCACGGTTCGACCCTCGAGGCCTCTGCCTTCCTCTGTCCCTCTGATCTCTGGTGTCGTTGGGGCCGTTCCACTGGTCTCTCAACAGCGGACTGTTACGGGACTCAGCCATGAAAATTCCTTGAGGTGCATCTGGTTAAAAAAAACTAGATATAGTATGAAACAAAGGTAGTAGGCATGGGATGAACCCGCCGACTGGAGAACGGATGAATTAGCGTGTAAGTGTGATCGTAGGAGATTCCGGTGGAGCCTTGTCCTTCGTCTAGTCAATTCGGAGCGTGTGTCGGCCGCGTTCACTTTTGGTAAGTCTTGTCGGGCGGGAAAGAAGCATGAATGGGTGATGCGGAACGGTGGTTTCTCCGAGGTGGGAAGGGCCCTGGTGGGAGTATATCATCGCTGTGAGTGCGCAGTGACAAAAATATGAAACATGAGAAGAAGGGAACAAAAAAGAAGGCAACATGAGAACGAAAGTCACTCAGTCAATGATCAGTAAGGATCAGTGGGGTAACCCTGCGTGGAAATCCCCCGAGAGAAGACGCACCTGGGATTTCGCTCAAACAAAAAGGCCACACCTCAAAATTATGTGACTTGTGAACAGTAACTGTCACGCCGGCAAGTGACGGTACTGCCTCTACTAGTTGTTCATCTATGCGGCTAAGGTGCTGGCACGTCGTTCAGGCCATCATGTGTACGCCTGACGGAACATAGATAGCACCAGTGGACTAGACGAGTCGACAAGCTAATACTCCGCTGTTCCCACCGTTGAGCTTCCACTGCCGTGTTCGCCTGACACTGTCGGATCTACTACGAATGTTGCTCGGTGAACCCTGGCTCCAAGCAGAGGGCGATAGGAGATCGAGCCAGCATAAGTACAATGCTGCTCACGGGTTCTGCCCACTCAGCTTGGCTAGCATGGAACGCTCTCCTTCCATGAAGAAGCGCCCATTCAAGCCTCATGTTTGGCATCGGTACCATCAGCTAGAAATAGGCGCAGACTGGAGATCGTCGACTGCCCTGTTTCTCTCACTCTTTGCTCTTTCCGTGTCTTATCTCTTCCTTAACCAATCTCGCGAAAGGTGATGTCCGAGCTGATGTTCGTGCCTCATGCTTCCTCAGACGCTCAGATTCCAGTTCCGTTCTCCCCCCTGGCTCAGGAGCCCCTTGCCTGCGAAAGACAACTTTCGTTGCTCTTTGGCCGGAAAAAAGCGAATATCTACGGCAAGCAAAGACAAGCAACAGACAGCGTGACCAGGGAGACGCTCAAGGACGTTTAGGACTGTCCCGTCAACGAAGCCTGACTGCAAGACCATGGCCCTCCCTGGTTTCGTTAGTACTTGACCATCAGCATAAGCTGCAATGGAACCCTCAAATATAGTCGGTTCTAATCCGCTGTCACCTGTATGCACGCAGTGGGTGGACGAGACACTTTGAGCTGTGCCCAGAAGGTAACGCCTGTCCGGACTTCATATCGATCCACAAAATGGGGTACACCGACAGAGTGATACTTGGTCTTGCTGTTGACATCTACCCACGAACGACAAAAGCACACAAACATGTCGACATATGACCTAGGTCATACGTCTTTTACTGCGAAAATCCACATTGTCGGGCAACTCCAGGCGACGCTGTTAAACCAAAATGTGAAGGTACAGTGGAGGCTCAGTATACTTAGCCGAGTCCCTTGTCACTGCATGAGACCGTCCGTGGACTATATCTGTGAGCCAGTCTCTGTACTAGCAGAGTAGCAGTCCTCACAGCTTCAATGCAGTCATGTGAGAAGCGTACCTGGTGGATAATCTCCGAAACGAAAGTGGGCTTCTTGCATGCGGAATTGAGAGATAAATCGAAAACAAGAATATGCAGGGCCGCCGCCGTAGAAACTTAGTCCTCCCAGGTAGCGTCGTAGCAATTCAACGTCTTGGTTTTCGTGGTGTTGATGTGCGGGAACAACGGACACGGTGGGCTTGGTCACGGTAGTGCCGAGGTGCCCTGCCCGGCTGGCGACCGTCGACCATCCCAAAAGTGACGAGCATCAGAAAGAAGTACAGTAGCGCCCTCACCCTCCGATCCAAAATTTATCTTATGGTGATATGTTCTTATCTTGGGACCTATTGGCAAGTATACGGAGATGATGGCTGATGGTGTCCGTGGGAGAACGTCAAGTTGTGGCTTCTGTTCCTGTCCGGACTTGCGGAGACAAGAAACGCCGCTCCGTGGCACGTGATTTGACTCTCTATCTTTCCCTCCAACAGCTTTTGACACTTGGAGAATCGTCGAGTACTTCTCATTTTAGCAGGTCTAGGTAGCTCCGTTCAAAAAGTGAATCTTACATGGTGCTATTCAGAAGTATCGAGTACTACTTACATTGCCCGCTTTGAAAGAGCGATACCGTATCTACACTGACAGAAATCGCCGGAACCATCCACGAAGCTGCCTCGATTCCCCCAATCTCAAGTCATCACTCGCATGCTTGAACATAACAGGCCTGATTGTACCCCAGTCATGCAGTCATTCAGCCATCCAGTCACTTCACATTCACGATCTGCATCCAAGGCAAGTTCCCAAATTCCTTCATGATCTCCTCATGCCACCTGTACGGCGAAGCATCCTCCTTGGGCTCAGGCTCATCAGATAGAATAATATCCACATACATACGCTGCATGTCAAGGTTCCGCTCCTTGATCTCTCTCAGAACCAGCTCGTCTGGCCGCTGGAATTTGACGTTTCTTGCCATTCGGCCGTACCCTTCCCACTGTAGAGAACCAACCTCATTGGGCGGCACGCCGAAAACATACATGCCCGCTTCATGTACCGGGGGAGTATACTGCCAGCGCACGTATGCCTTCAGCGTCTCGTAATGCGTAGTCAACGCGCTGTCCCGGAGTACATCCCACAGCAGAGTCAAGCTGGGCTGGGCCATGAGCAGGCGTCTCATGCTACCTTGCTTCTTCCTCGCGCGAGGGTCCGTGAAGAGCATATCCAGCTGCACGATGAAATAAGCTGCGAGGAATAGGTCGTTGTCAGTCCACAGTGTCTTCTTTCTGATTGTCCAGGTCCGACGGCTGTTGTCCCGAATGTCCATCAGGAACCAGAGCTTCTTCACAACCGTAGCACCTCTGTTGGGCAGTTTCCAGCCCATGTCAGCCATGCGATCCATGACGTCCTTGACGACTGCCTCACGGTACAGGAGCATCTTCAGCCACCGGACTGAGGGAATGAGGAAAGTTACATCGTTCAATTTCACCCCTGGTGGCACCTCCCTTCGATCACAAAGCCTATTGTAGCAAAGCCACGGGAATGTCCACATTGATTCGCGCGCTTTCTGTGCCGCCTTACGCATGACGATTATTGCCAGAGCACTCTTCACAAATTCATGGACACGCTTGCAGGTAAGATGCAGATTGACCACATCCTCTATTTCAAGGTGATCAAAGACCAAAAACGCCATACATGGGTGGCAAATGAGGGTCTTGAGCATGTTGTAAGTATTGCCCCTGCTGCTTTTGCTTCGGTTGCGAGTACGCTGTGCGGCGTTCTTTGGGCTTTGCGCTACGGTGGTCGGGGCGGCTGAAGGTTGTGTAGTGTCTTGGTCATTGGATGCAGGTCTATGCCCGTCGTTGGGAGCTTGAAGCGCAATATGCGGTTCGGGAAGCAGACGTCTGTGTCCGGTCGCCTCGAGTACGGTCCTCCGGATTCCCATACGGTCAACTTGATTCAATGCAAGGACCTCCTCAGGCGCAGGAGACTCGGTCTTGATTTTGGGCGCCTTGCCCGGCCGACGTTGAGACCCAGCAGGCTTAATTCTATTATCTCTCACAGGCATATTATTTGCGGGCGTGTTCACATTCCTTTCCACTATAGTCCTGGCCGGTGGAAGATATGGGTCTTGAGGCTGCTGCCCGTTGACCTGCATAGCCGCTGGCAAGACCGCGCGGTTTGGAGGAGGCATGTTTGCGTTCAAACCAGTCATTGCTGCTGCGTTAGGATGATTTCCGTTCAGGGGTCGTTGAAGGTGGGATTGGCCAGCTTCCTGTGGCATCATATGTCCATTAGGAGGACAATGACACTGAGGCGCTCTAGCAGCTTGAGCGGCTTGAGGAGGAATACCAGGTGCGAGAGCAGGATAGGGAACACCAGGTGGGGCCATAGGTGCCGGTCCATTGGGTATGTTCTGCTGAACAGGCAACATCGGAAATGGGTGAAATATGCCGTTGAACGTCGCAGGAGGTATGACAGGAGCATAGACACCTTGGTTCGTTATCTGCACCAATGGCGGCCCGGCTTGACGTCCATGCTGCGGTGGTCCCCTCATCAGGATGAGATCTTGGGGAGCCACACCTGCAAGGATCTGCTGTCTGATCAGATATGCCTGCAGCGCCTCCTGGCCCGTCAAAGCAACTCGCTGTGCTGTGGCTGGGTTGGCGTTCCAATAAGGGGGCGCTTGCATTGCCGGCACGGCAGCATTCGCTGGTTGCTGTGGAACGTTTTGAGGCATCTGCAAGCTACCACCTGCCTGGACCAACGCCGTGTTCTGATGAGGACGAGCATTGGTATTCGCGGGCACACCCCGGTTGTTCTGCGTTTGGTAGTTACCCTGATCGTTTTGTGTCTGCATGTTGTTGTTTGATGGCTGCCTGGTGCGTGCAGTGCGTTCTCCGTATCCCCTGGAGAGGAGGATTAGAGCTTCGCCGGCCTCCAACTCATCAGGAGTGCGTTCAGGCTTGGTAGGTGCTTTGGACTGTTTGCGGTCCGCTAAGGTGTACCTGTTGTTAGCAGTAATCCTTTTCGCACTTTCATGAGCACTTGGAGTCAACTCACTCTGAATAGTTCGTGCCATTGACGTTTACTCCGAACCCCTCGGGTGTGACGAAGGAAAAGACAGACCTGTTGTTGGAAATGAACACTATCTACAGAAAATTCCGAGCAAAGATACTGACTCGAAGAAAATGTCTCTTAAGAGATACAGAGAATGGGTAAGGGCGCGTCAAGAGGAGAGCGATAAACAAGAAAGAGATGTAAACAAAGGACTCGAGATCATCGTGTAGTGAATTTGACACGCGCGTTGAAAGTGAATATCCAAAACACTACCACCTGACTAAGACCAGTGGTCCAAAGCACGATGCTTGAGCTCTCACTACTGCGTCACCACAGTAGAAGATGGCAATCTCCGTTGAGATTCACCTTCCAACCGAGGGTGGTTAGGCATAAAATGGACCATGGGCACTTTCAGCGTGTCAGTTGTCAATTCAAGAACATGAAAATTCATCAGAAATCTTGTAGCAATGAGCTTATAGTATGCTGAATCAGTGGTAGACGAAGTCAGTTCCTGAACTTCCAATGTGATTGTAGTGTTGAATCAATCAAACACGCCACCCAGGTGACTAGGTCCAGTCCAACGTCCAGGATATGGTATATAGGACGCCTAGATGTTAGTCAGGACCTGTATTTCCGTCTTTCTATTTGTTTTCGTCCTGTCACCAATCTCCGATCCTCTAGCTCGGTGTGTAGAAATAACCCAAAATTCGTAAAATGCCTCGAAGATCCGGACCAACAAAAGATGGAAGAGAGAATTATACATAGTATTTGCATATAGTCTTTTGCGTATAATAAGAAAAGTAGAACTCCTTGTTCGCGACATCATCCAGAACACAAAATGCCAACACCCGATGACCTGTTGAAAGGTAACCACCATAACTCCTTATGCAAATCATAAATGTCATCCACTGTTAAAACGGGGTAACAAGTCTTAAAACACAGATATTTTGTGTCAGTATAAGCGTCACTTTCTATTGAGAAGCGTCAGGAACTCCTCCCGGGTCTTCGCGCTGGACCGCATGCAACCAAGCATACAGCTGGTTGTCGTGGTGCTCGTGGTCTTCTGTACACCACGCATCACCATACAAAGGTGGGAAGATTCCATAACGACACCAACGCCGCGGGGCTTCAGGACCTCCGAGATGGCGAGGGCGACTTGCTTGGTGAGACGTTCTTGCACCTGAAGTCTTCGGGAGAACATCTCTGCCAGCCGGGCTAGCTTAGAAAGACCAAGCACCCGACGGTCAGGGATGTATCCAATGTGCATCTGCATCCCAACGAATTTCATCAGTGGGTATATTCCGAAGGACATGGATGCTATTCTTACCTTTCCAGTAAAAGGTACCATGTGATGTTCGCAGAGGGAGAACACCTCAATATCCTTGACAATGACCAGCTCATCGTGGTCCTCATGGAAAACTGCTCCATTGACAAGATCCCTGACATTTTCTTCGTAGCCTTTGGTGAAGTAGAGCATAGCCTTGGCATATCTCTCGGGGGTCCCCCGCAGACCTTCTCGTTCCGGGTCCTCTCCAATGCATTCAAATATGGTTCTTACAGCACCTGCAAGTTTCTGAATGCGTTCTTCTGTTTGTTCAGGGGTAGATTCCAATCGTTCTCTCGTGCCGGGGCCTATTCACAGAGTCAATTAGACAGCAAACTAAAAGCCAAGGCCAGGACAGTGACTCACAAGGCCAACTCAACCCGTCGAAGTCAATTGGAGGATTCGAAGTGTACGGGCTAGATGGTCGACTGGCGCTAGCCGGAGGGGTTAAAGCACCGCCCTCATCTCTGGGGTCCCGCGGGGGATCGCTCAAGGTAGGCCTGGATGAATGGGATGAGCCTTGTTCTTTTTGGTGGACAGAATCTAATCTACCTGACAATGCCTGAGTCCCGAGCAGCTCCATTATATGTTTCGGCAGCATCACTGACACGACGAGTTTCTATCTCCGGCAAGTTGAACTCAGCGGGGATGCGAGGAGCAAATGAGGAGCGGATGGATGAGTTTAGGCTCTCGCGCTCACGAGCATCACGAACGCCAGTGGTATTGGAAGGGTGAAGAGGAGAGCTACCATTCAAAAGGTGAGATGGAATAGCAGACTTAGGCTTTGGGCCTGGAGGAGGAGATCCGGAGCCCATGGCTGATCCTGGAGGTATCAAAATACAACAGTGGAGGGGCAACAGGGAGGGTGAGATTTGTAGTGG
>JAABUG020117189.1:0-111709 GCA_011319215.2 Scortechinia acanthostroma
GGCAGCGTGGTCAAATAACCACGAGGACGAGTTCAAGCGGCTGATTGCAAATGCGCGGAAGAGAAGCGACGCACTGATTCGCACAACGATACCTCAGGCGGCTCCAGCTCAGGATGAAGCCTCCATGGCTCCGGCACCCGAGCGGTCTGCAGAGACATCAACACCACCGGAAGTTGCAGAGAGGTTGCAAGCAGTACAAGCAGTACCTGAAAGCACTTCAGTTGCATCTTTTGCTGAGAATGAAACTCAGACGATACAGACTCCTAGTATAACGCAGGTAGTCAGTCCTCCAGAGTAGTTCACAGGCCGTCTTGTGCAGAGAGATTGCACCTGAAGAAGCTGCGAAGACACTGTAGCACCAAACGATTGTCTTGACATGAGGAATAGGTGCCATGGATCTCACTGAGCCGTGGCCCCAGGACCTTCCTCAACCGACATGTGCGACAGCCTTTCAATACTTTCCTCGATCGCCGATTCTACGCTCTGCTCCGACGCAGCTGTGCGTGCAGCCTCTTTGGCTTTCTGTTCGAGATCGTCGAGCTCAGCGAGCTGCTTGCGAGTCTCTTCTGCCTCCTTTTCTTCCCTTGCTTGTCGCTCTCTATTCTCCATCTCTTCAAGCTCGTCATCCAACTCTGTCTCGTCGATCTCTGGAGCAACTTCATTCATGATGTTGCCGATTTCGTCCACCTTGGACATCTCTTCACGCAGCTCCTCAACAACATCCTCGACCCTTTCAACGCCGCCAATCTGAGTATGCAGTCCGCGAAGAACACCCGTGCTCGCTTCCATCACTCGGACATATTCAACGTTGTCCGTGGCATTTTCGATTTTTGAATAGACCTCTTCGAGCTGCGTCAGAGTGTCCAGTCTTTGCTTAAGATTGCGCTCGGCGAGCTTCTTGGAGCGCAGCGCTGCCAATGCCGAGACACGATTTTTCTTCTGAAGAGCGACTTTTGCGGTCCAGTTCAGCTCCTCAATCTTGCTCTCCAGACGGTCGACTTGCTTTGTCATAGTTGACATGAGCGATTTGATAGAGCCAATGGTAGTGTCTTGCTCGGTGATCTCGCGTGGCGAGTCATTCGAGGGTCTGAATCTGATGGTCTGTTCACATCAATACGTGCATTCCGTACGTGTACGGATCACAACCTACCTTGCCGTCATACGCGATGGCCCCTATATCACGGGATAGATAAAGTAGCAAGACATCGAAATCAGTATTTGAAAGCTCACTGTCCTTGTTCAGAACTGTTGCGAACTCTTCTGTGAAACGTTCTTTGGAGTATACTAGATCCATCTTTGATTGACTGCCCCCAAGAGCCTGCTTCACTACCCGATCTGCTGCCTCCTGTAGAACTCAATCAGGGCTTGTTCGAAGAAACTGTGAAAGAACCATACCTTTAGGTTTTCTACCAGCACCAGCTCCTGGACCTGTAATCTAGCTGAAGTCTCTGGCGTATCGGTACCCACCACAAACCCTCTCAACTGCTTCATCCCCCACGTCATTACATTCCATGGGCTCAATGCCCCAGGGTTGATAATCCTCCATTGACTCTGCTGCGAGCTGAGCGCACTCGCCTTGAAAACCTGCAATGGGACCATAGTATGCTTCCGAATCGCTTCATCCTGCGCGCGAAACCAACACACTCAGCAAGACCAAACTTCAAAGAGATCGGTAGCTAAGACATACCAACACCGCCCCAAGCGCCACCGGCCGACCATACTCGGGTATTTCTAGAGCCCGTAACAGTGAATCATCCGTCCTCAGTATCAGATGGTCGCTTTGCACCGCTGTAGCGGTCGTCGAGCTCGGTTCACGGGAAGGGGAAGTCGTTACATAGCCGCGCCTTGCGGCCCTTGTCAGGGCTTGTTCCCATGCGGCAACGTTCACGGCATATCCGTCGGGGTTCGTCTTCTTCTGTAGGGTGAAATCGGAGTAAAGCGAAGGCAAGCGGTTTCTGGAACGAAGTGGTCAGTTTATCTTTTCGGGGAAGTTCTATTGGAGAGGAAAGTGGTAGCAGACTTTTTGAAGGAGTCTTCTTGTGTGAGGATGTAATTCAGGAGGTCACTCATGGTGCTTGAGCTATATCTTCCAAGTTGTGGTCTTCTGAGGTGCCCGTTTTTGATGCTTGTATATACTTCTGTGATTTGGTTCGTGTATGTGTTGTGTAATATCTGACAAGATACAATATCAAAACTCCACTGTCGACATACTCAGCTCGCCAAGCTGGTAGGTAGCGAGTTGATCTGGACTTGCTCATGTCAACAGACAAACCAACCGTCCATCGTTGCTGAGGAGAGTGCTTTATCGATAAGATAACGATCACGTGACTACATATTCCTTTGTTTGCTCTACTGTTCTATGGTGATGAGACGAATAGATCATGTTTTGATTGAATTAAATTGGTTGCCCGGATTCTATAAGTACCGTATGTCGTAATATATGCCTGTGTGGCGCGCTCGACGCATCTTAAGCTCGTTCAAAATCGTCATTCGCTGAAGTTTCATTATCGCCCGTCATCGGCATGGTAAGGCCGCCTGTATCCAGAGGGTTGCCGATCAAAGACTTCCGATTCTGGCGCTTGTCCAGCTTTTCGCTTGTTTCCTCGGGTTCCAACTGCTCAGTCGCAGATACTTCCTCCTGAGTGTCTAAGCCTCGAGCACCAAGATATTCGACTTTCACCGTACGCCGTAGATTATCAACGAAGGATTGCATCTCTGGCATGGGAAATACTCCGTCGCTGTCAAGGACGTCAGCGTACAGGCGCTCGGCTTCCTCAAGGCAAGAAGACGCCAGAGTTGGCTTCCCAGTCCTGAGCCAGAGGTCAGCTGCAAGGATGCTCCACATCCCAGCTTTCCTGCGACGGCCGCCCCATTTCACACCGGTCAGTGGCGGCCTAGAGGCATAGCACGCCGAGATTCTTTCGCTAAAAAGAATCTGACCTATCCCGCCGACTAAACCTAGGTCCATGGCCCGCATGGCCCATTTAGCCGCGCTTTCAGTTGCAAACCCGCCACGAGACTTCAGCAGTTCCATAGCTAAACATAAACAACGCAGAGCATTGGGTGCATCAGAGCACCTCGTGAGGTAGGAATAACTAGCCGTTTCCAACATCTGGTCGATGGCTTCGAGTTTGGTTTTGGCTGGCATGGCCATTGGGTTCAAGAGCGTGCTCACTGCGCACATCTCATGAGCACCGGCATGATATCTCCAAGCCTTATCGTTGGTAAAGTCGGAGCGTATGAGGTCATAGGTGGACGCTGATAGCTTCCAGTCGCGAAGCATAAAAGCAAAGTCAGCCATCTTTCGCAAGACAGCTTCAGGCGCGTCAGGTTTGTAGAATCCACGGGCAAAATCATAGTTCCCACCACCAGAGCCATTAACGCCAGATCGCGAGCTAGAACCGAATCCTGCCCATTTCCGCGACATGGACATGAAACGGCCGCTAATGCCGCGCCTTCGAGATGCCACCTGATCATTCCAAATGGCGACTCTATTTTCCATGTACGGAATGATTGACTGAGCGACTAACTCTCGAACGAAAACCCTGATGGCCATCGCGTCCGAGTCAAAGAGGTATGGGCGATATTCGGTGTCAAGCTCAACAAGCGGCTCTGGTATCGGTTAGATATCTTGACTGAAGGGAGTACAGGATAAATGACATACCGTTCTGGCTTGCTAGATGCTCCGACGGTGAGAGCCATTCGCACTGAGGGACTGGAGCGCTGTCATCATCCGTCACAACACACTGCATGCTGCGTAGCCTTAGTAGATGACAATGCAACCCAAAATGCCGCTTCATCTGATCATAAAGCTTGGTTGACTCGGCGATGTCATCCCGGTCCTCGTCGTGGACGAGCACGTAGTAACGAAGATACTCTGGATGGATCCAATCTGGTAACCTCCGGTCTCCATTGCTTGTATCTGCATACAACTGGCGAAGAGTTTCTAAAGGAGCCGTATTTCGTGAACTAATGGCAATCACACTGGCTACGGGATGGCGGAAAGTCTCGTGGGGTGCTGCTGACGCCGTTGACAAAAGTTGACGCAGGAAGAACTTGTATAACGGCGAAGTCGCAAGAGAATTCGCCAGGTCTTTCGGGTGCCGGGGAACGCCCAGTAATTCATCTGCTGCATCAAGTTGTCTGTCCAAAACTTCCTCTAGCTGCGCCAGATGGTTCTGTCCAGTGTCGGGGCCTGCGGGAAACTGCTGGCGACCTCCCAGGTCCACAAAGCGCACTCCGTAATCCTCCCAACCGCGACTCGATCCAACGCTATCCCGAATAATGACTTTTCCAGGGATGCTCTCTCCGAATGGCCGGATCAACTCCCAGAAGCCGCCTTTGAAACCTTTCTCCCGTACCAGATCATCGGTATCCACGGACGCATAGACTCCGACAGTAGGAGAAAAGGATCGTATGATCAGCGATCTAATATCTTCCGTACCATCCACATGTCCCTCCAACGGTGAGCCCAGAGACGACCTGGCTAGTTGCGGGGTTGACGATCTAAGCGACCGACCATGGGGTGAGGCAGAACGGATCGGAAGCTCCGAGGTAGTCGCGGACAGAGGAGGCGTCGGTGATAGTCCTCTTCTGGCTTCAAGGGAATCCGGATCTAGTGACGAGGAGGAATCGCGGCGCTGGTCTGGATATCTCGTCTTTGTTGTGACACGCGGCACGCCGGGCGAAAAGGACGGCGGAGGTTTGACCGGAGAAGCATCTCCGGGCGATGTCATGGACATCGAATTGTTTCTAGATCACGATAAAGAGATGTGTTGAAGACTCTAGAGCCCATGGACCGAGAGTGAGGGCGCGAAGAGGGTGTCGAAGGAGGATAGATTGAAGAACCAAGCAGGAACCCCTAGGTTGATACCAAATGGGAAGTGGATTGGAGGATAAGATGATGAGGCCAAGTCAGTCGGCAAAAACGTGGTACAGCTGAGGGCAGACAAAGGCACTCGTCCAATGGCTGATAATTGCTCGGAATATAAATTCAATAATTTCTTATGCAGCGCAGTAAAACAATCTACTTCCGGAGATTTATCTATTTGAAGTACCCTTCCTAAACCAGTATATCGATCACTATGGGATGTTGTGGTCGCGATCGGGTTGGAGAAGGCGGTAGTGGTGATCTTCAGCCCAATCGTCACAACACATATTGGGGAATGATTCATTCATGACTCCTAAGCATTTCTATTGAGTCACACATACTGTGCACTCATGACAACAGTATAATACTCGTCGCATGGCTTGTGTCGATGTCGAATACCCCAGCTCTGCGCCTTCTCCTTGAACGTCATTGTTTATTGCGCTCCTCCCTCTTTCTGCCTCCTACTCCGATCAAATCGGCAAGCGCACCGCTGCGACATTTGAGGGACTGCGCCCTGGCTCAGTGTCCAACGTCTTCATCACGACAGTTTGGGTCGAGTACTCGCAGCTCTTCTATGCGCCATCGAGAAAGTTCGAGCCACTCCCCGGGAAGAGCACCCAAGAGAAGACGCATATCCCCCTCTGCCCCGCACGAGGGTGCCTCCGAAGCAATGGCGACGCTGGCTCAAACTTCGTCCCAGACGCCCCAGCCACTGGCAACAGTACACCTTACACCCCTCGAGAACACCTTAAAAGAACTCCTCCTCGATGTCGCCGAGTACACACGAGAACGAGCAATCGCTGCCGGCGCGAGCGAGGCGGATACCCCACACATGGTGCTTCGATTCACAGGAGGATGGGTGAGGGATAAGCTGCTTGGAGTTGACAGTCATGATATCGATGTAGGAATTAGCTCCATGACTGGTTACCAGTTTGGCATGGCCCTCAAAGATTATCTTGACATTCCGGAAAATTTGAAGAAATACAAGCGCAACCACCCTAATGGAGAGCTGAACGAGGCTTTCGTCAGTCTGCACAAAATTGAAGCAAATCCGGAGAAGTCCAAACACCTGGAAACCGTAACAACCAAGATCTTTGGCTTGGATATCGATCTGGTTAATCTTCGAAAGGAGACATATACGGATGATAGCCGGAACCCGCAGATGGAGTTCGGCACCGCCGAAGAAGATGCCTTACGCCGCGACGCAACGATTAACGCTCTTTTCTACAATTTGAATGAATCCAAGGTGGAAGATTTGACTGGACGAGGGTTTTCAGACATGAGGAACAAGATTATTCGAACTCCATTAGAGCCATACCAAACCTTCAAAGACGACCCTTTACGTGTGCTACGATTGATACGGTTCGCCAGTCGCCTGGGCTATCAGATCGATCCAGACACAGAAAGGGCGATGCAGAACAGTGATATTAGTGCGACACTAAAAAAGAAGATCAGTAGGGAACGCGTGGGGACAGAGTTGGAGAAGATGCTCAAAGGTCTGCAATATTCAGTTAGGTTTGAAACAGAACCACTTGTTAACGTTCGATCAGGTCCGGATCCTCATCGCGCGCTGCACTTCATTGACCGACTTGGACTCTACCATACTATCTTCACTAATTACCAAGACGATGTCAGCGCCGATACATACTCTTGGTCGCTAGCCTACGACGCTCTGGAATCCTTGCTGCATCCTGATGGGACATCGAAGGCCACACTCGAGAAAGTGCGCGACTTCCTTGTACGAAATTCACTCGAGGCATATCATGCATGGATGATTGCTGCATTAGCACCCTGGTCTAGCGTGCAACCACGCATAGCAAAGGGACCGAAAGCGAAGCCCTTCCCCCCTCGAGCGGCAGAGGTGGCAAGAGACAGCCTCCGCTCTGACAATAAGATGATCAGCGTTCTGGGTGACGCGGCTGCCAGTTGGAGGTCCATTATTGATGTAAAGTCTTCGCTCCTGGAGGGCCGCATGAACGGGACAGCTGCCGAAGTGCGGCAACAAATCGGCTTGCACATCAAGAGCTGGAAGAAGGATTGGAGACTCTGCATACTCTTGGCTATTCTGCAGGAGATCATGAGAGGGAGAGAGTTCCTAGCAGGTGAGAAACAGCTCTTGATTCTTCGGTTGAATTTGAGGTACTGACTTGTGGCCGACTGGCAGTGATCCAAGAATATGACAGATTTATATCGTACATTGTTCAGAACGACCTGCAAGGCGTGTGTGAAATGAAGCCTATTGTGAATGGAGGCGAAATCATGAAGGCTCTAGAGGCAAAGAATGGGCCTTGGATGAGCAACGCATTGGATATGGTGTTTAAGTGGCAGCTTCTACACCCTGAAATCACGGAGAAGGAAAAGGCACTTGAATATTTGTTAGATAGAAAAGACGATTTAGGTCTGTAGTTGTCGCTGAGACCCATAGAAAAGACGCGCTGGAGACAGTATTATTACTCCCAGGAAGCATGACATGGACACTTTTTCCCTTCCGCAAATTTCTCGCTTACTGATTATATCGCTATCCGACAGACCACGTCCAGCTATGAGAAGGAAATAATTCGTTCCCACAACTCACGAACTTTCTTTCTAAAAGAGCTGGAGATTACTAGAATCTGTGTACCACCGTGATTCGAGCTTACTGAGATGGAACAGCTCCGCATAGCGGCACGCGAGACCCTCCAGCGACGAGACTCTAGTATAATTCCAGAGGCACGTTTAGACCGCATAAACGTCCCTGAAGACCTAGACCTGTTATGGCACAACGTATCATCTCATCAAACCAAGGACACAGCAACAGTGAGAAGAATCACCTGATGTACCCGGCTGTTCAAGCACTGATGATGTGGAAGTAGACCTGCGAGAATCTCCTCGTCGCCCAAGCATCTTTGACACGCCAGAGCTCAGAGAGCTTATCGGAAAGCGACGGAAATGCCATCAATAATCTTTATCGGTGGGCCAGTGAGCTTGCACTTCCATCTGCAGTCTTCGCGACGACAGAGGTAGGATCCTCTGACGGTGAGTCGCACCCTTTTCCCCCTCCGTCAATGATGCGGGATCCTGACAGTGCGAGGCCATAGCCGACAAGTCTGAAACGATCCGCGAGAATAAGCTCCAGCTGGAACTTGCTGTTTCTGTGCTAGTTGCGCTGGATTCTCTGCTGCGGATTCAAAAATCGGCGCATGCGACGGATGTGATCACTGCGCTGGCGAGTTTCACGTCTGAGCAAGACTCTTGGTCGACACGGGAGACTTATATGAAGTCCAAGAGCATCCTAGAGAGGTTTTCTACGAATGTTCGGGGCGAAGCAGATAGCTCCTTCTGGTCTGTCGTTGAAAGGATTCTCAAAGAGAGAATCAAGCCGGTGTTTGCGAAAACGAAAAATCCTGCGATTACCGCCGAGGGCAGAAAGAACTTTCATCCTGTTCCCCTACCGCGATTTGATGCTAGCATCATCGATCCGGCGACGAAGCCGTGGAAGATCAGTGATGTCTACGCTACTACAGTGCTAGGCTGGGTGATCGCGCAGTACCAGGTGTGCTTCCTCACCCCGAGCTCTAGGTTGTATTGCTGACTGTTAAGGTACAGGCAAAAGATCGATCACATCTAGAAGCCCACTTTCCACTACTCGTCCCGCCCATTCTCGCCCTGATAGACGACGACAGCGTTGCCTACAAGACACGCGGCTGCGTTTTCTTGGACCAACTCCTCACCCCAATCCGGGAAAGCGGATCTGACATCCTCCAGAGGACGAACCTGGCGTCTGTCTTCGAGGACGCCGTCAGACCATGTCTCCTCTCTTTACCATCGATCACACCCGAAGATGACGCCATCAAACTGCTCGGGGTAGCCTACCCAGCTCTGCTCTCCCTCCTCCAAACAAACTACCACACCACCACGTCAAGGTCAGCCGCAAACTCAAACAGAGACAGGTACATCTCCAGCGTGACAAGAACTCTCCGAGAGAATCTCATCTCTTCATTCCACCACATCAGCTCAACAAACAGGACGTCGACCTCCTCGTTCGCCTCGTTCCCCTATCCGCGTCTCTCGACACTGCTCGTCGACCAGATGTACCCTCTCCTCCTAGAGCTAGGCATCCACACGACGAAGTACCTCCAGGAGATCGTGCCTCTGCTATACAGTACGTTGTCAAACCCGTTCGGAACAGCATACCCGCCTCTTCTCCTTTCCGCGGTCGCCGTAACACGTGCGGTGATTCTGAACGCGCATCCGCGCCTGTGGCGATGGCGCGGTGAGATCCTCGGCGCGCTCTGCTCGTGTTGGCTGCGCGTAGTCGAGGAAGAAGACGAAATTGCCGAGCGGGCTGTCAAGGGGAGGAGTACGGGCGCGGACCAGGAGACTAATGCCGCGCTGACCAAGCTCAAGAAGGAGCTGCGGGGCGCGCTGTACCTGTTGAGATTTGCGCTGGAGAATCCAGCGCAGCCAAACGGAGATGCTGACCAGCTGGAAGCGAAGGCTGCTATTCGAAAGGAATTGCAGGAACTGGTTGATACTGATGAGTCTCTAGCGGACTTGCTTCTTGCGGATATTGATCCTAATGATGCGGAATCTTTCGGAATAGATCCGTGACTGTCTGGTTCACATCTCTTTTGATGGCAATAGAGCCCTGGTCGACACGAACGAGTAACATGCTTCGTTAGTCCCGTAAAGTGAGCTGTGCTCAAGTTAAACACATGAACAATAAGATTGGGGGTATCATTAAAGGCATAATTCATCATAGATCTGGGAACAATAATCGAGGTTATATATCGACCCGTTGCTTGAAAAGACTCTTCCCCCGCAGCCACTGTCTGTACCGCTTATAGCGTTTCTTCTCATAGTCCTCCGCAACGACTGTAAGTCCTTCCTCCGAGACAGTAAGAAACTCGGCATAATCCGCTAGGTTCTCCTCCGCGTTAGCTTCGAGTGTGACCTCTTCAACGTTGCATTTGTTCGCATATTCCAGAAGGTCCAAGTTCGACTCATGCTGAGCAGAAGCTGCGGTGATCTCATCTTCCGATGTCACAACGAGAGGAACGTTCAGCGGGTGGTTGATGTACCGCTCGTATTCTTCGGCCTCCGCAGCAGTGACGGACGGATTCAGCGAGTCGGTCACTAGCTGGCCGAGAGTCCATTGAGCAATTTGCGCTTTGCTAGGTGTAGCTGTATCCGTGGATGTCTGCATGGATGGTATTTGGCTACTGGATAGAGAAAGCTCATATATGGTGTCTTTGAATTCTTTGATAGACTTGGCGGAAGGTTGCGCCGAGTCGGGTTGTTGCAACCACTTCGGCGTGGAGTTCGGGTCCTGTGGCGCGTGCATCGGTGAGCGCGTTGCATGCTCAATGACGCTACTGCCTGGCTCCTGGATTCTCACGCTTCGTTGCGGATGCCTCTCACGATTTGCTTGATCGTGAGCAATTCGCAAATCGAATGGACTGAAGGGGTGCGGAACGTAGTGAAACGTTGACTTCATTTTGAACGAGAAGATCTTCGGAAGAGTCGAGACAGCCAAAGGTCTGTAATACTCCAGCCAATAATCATCAAATCGCGACAGAGGCTCCTTCGGGCGTGAAGGAGGAGGTGGCAGTTCACGCTCTTTCAGATTCTCAGGGGTGTACCAGTGGATATAGTTGGGTCGTCTCTTCTCCGCCCAAGATTTGGGACTGGCATGATGCAAGTAGTAGTCGGTGGACAGGTCCCACAGCATCGGTTGACCTTGGGTAAAAATGTAATTACCGAGGAACAAGTTGTAAGCTTCCTGTCGCTGCGCATCAAGGAACGAATTGTTGTAGTATCTCTTGAAACTCTCCACCATGTCTCGAGAATGGCTGGTCCACTGATTGATCTTGCGGTATGTTGCCATGGTATTGACGAGGTGCGAACCGCCATACTGAATCGCAATTGTGTCACCGTGGTCGTGCCACATTGTGGAAAAGAGGTTGACAGCGTCACAGTCGTACTCCAAAGTGGTGCCATCAATGAACCCGAGAGCATGAAGCTGATAACCAAGGGCTCGTTTGGCAATCACGAACTGGGCAGCATTTGTACGATCAAGACAATCGATGCAATTCGTCCGAGCAACCCCATTCTGGAGTTGTAAGCCAGAATCTGCGTCATAACCATTCTTGAAGAAACCAGTCTTCGGGATGATCTCGCCTGCGATCTCTTCTAGTGTCCCTACCACATCCTGGTCGCGACTTTTAGCAGCGCGGCTCATGTCCCATGGTTTGTAGATGATCTTTTTATCTTTAGGGAGAAACTGGTTCAAGTAGTTAATGGCATTTGTATACTCTTTCAGAAGCTTTGACTCTCGTGGAGTGCGCTCCCTGGACTTGATCAGATTCAAGGCGTAGATTGGGGCACCGTATCTCTCAAATAAATTGTCAAAATGGAGGGCCGCAGCTGAGTAGAATGGATCCACAAGATTCAGCTCAATATCAGGTTTAGGTGATACTCCTGAGTTCTCCTGTGTCCAGTAAAGAGGGATACTACCCCTATGCTGGACATATGAGGTGTACAGAGGGTTGGCGTAGAGGACAGGGCCGGGAGCATGGAATGAAGTTTCGGACATTTCCGAAACAATCTGCTCCGTCTCGACATCGTTAGCGACGTATCCCAGATCATTAGCACCTCGTTTCAAGAAGCGAGCCCCAGCAAAGAATCGAGATCGGCGAGCAATGATGGTCAAGTAGGCCAGCCGCCCATACACATCGATCTTGGCCTGGTCGACATAACCATGAATGATGGGGAGGCACCATTGATAAGGGTTCTTCAGTGCTGCAATTGCGGGACTAAGAAGGTGGTGGTTCCATATGAACATCGTGTTGTAATCTTGATGGAAACCTTTCGAGTACCCGTCTCGATGGAGTTTGCGTTCACGGCAGATGTTGTGTTGCAAGGTGCGCGTTATGTCGTATGAGTAACTGAAGTAGAATGACCGACTCAGGTCAAGATTATTAAGGATTGTAATATACCGTGCCTCTTCGGGGTTCTTCTCGGGCTTCAGCTTGGAGGAGCTCGAGGTCGTCAACGAGATTAGTTCCGTCCCATCGATTTTGTAGATATAGTGGCCGCCGACCATAGCAACCTGTGACCTCTTCGTCACCAGAAGCATGTAATATGCACCCGTGAAGCGAATAAAGCCGAGCAGCGCCCACGCACTGCATCTGAGCTTCAGCCCGCCGGAGCTCTTATTCCCATCGTCAATCGCGTCAAGCAACTGGCTCATTTCCCTCTTTGTGTACACAATGTCGTCCTCCACGATAACCAAATCATTTGTGTCTGAGGTACGGTCGATTTTCAAAATTCGAAACCTCGTGTCTGACAGATCCATGCCCACCATGTAGAATCGAGTTGCCGTCTCATACAACGAGATCTTGTGCATGCGGTTGATGCTTTCTTCGCCGAGATCGAAAAATGCCGATCGGTGCTTCTGCGCCAAGGTCGGTGACGAGTCACGCTCGAAGGACGTCGCAACATGAGGCTCCTCGTCTTCTTCTCCATGTCCGTCTTCGCTGATCTCGGCTGCTGGAGGCGGGCTGAACGGCATGGGAGGGAAAGGAGAGGCGGTCCGGGGAGGTTTGAAGACATCTTCCTGGTCTTCAGTTCCTCTCAAGGTGACGTTCGATGTGATGGATCCTTCTGCGACCGTAGAGCTCAGGTCAGACGCAAAACTTGGGGTGCGGTAGTCTGCGTAGTCTGCTCTTGATGGAGCTCTTGAGGAACCTTCATTAGGTAGAGCAGCATTCTCTTCGACGAACTCGACCGGATGTGGACCGTCACCGAAGCTCTCCATTTCCACGGACGAGGCTGGGAGAATCCTGCTCCAGCTATTCAGATGTAGTATTCATGGGGCAGCACAAGAGTCGTCAAATCTGCCACCGAGTTAGGTAGCTGTTCTTGCATACAGCTTGTCGGTGCTCGGTGCCCGCAATATTACAGTAGGGGCAATCTTACCATACAATACACCTCCATTACAGTACAGAGCCGTTCCCCGCATGACGTAATGGCCATCTTTCTTATATCTGGGGTATCAATTGATCTTCAGCCACACCTTAATGAGCTTATAGTAGAATGGGTCTGATTATTTACTCTGTCGTGCAGGTATCTTGCTGGAATAATCCACACATGGAAGCATATCTCAATCAGATAAGGCCAACGGAGTGTCGAAGATGGCTGTGCAAGACTAAATTATGCAACAATGACTGCACCTCTGCATTTATATACACAATCTATACCTCTTTATAGGTACTTAGATATGAGCGAATGCTGAGGTGAAAGTCATATGATATGCAAGACAGCACCAGGCTCTTGTGTTTCTTGTGATCCTTTGTTCAGTCGCGGTCCTTGCTGGCAGAAGCCACCAATTTGTAACAGACAAGCTAGTCTAAAGTGTGTTGTTAGCTGATGTATGGTCTTATGGAACCTTTCTTTTATGAGTAGAGAGGTAGCTAGACGCACCATAAAGCATAGTTCCATCTGCATGTATAATCAGCTTTACTTACTTCCGTGGATGAAGCGTTGAGTAGAGAGGATCAACATTCCGCAGAACAAGAGCAGGTAGTGCATAGGACTGGTGGCATAATTATAATAGCTCTTACAGAGCCATAACATGAAGAGAGTCAGAACACTCCTCATTAAGAGAAATACTTTCACATCATGGATGTGATTGTGCGTTTATTTTGGTCATTCTCACTCTGACGCCGCGGCAACATTGCTCTCATGTATAAGCTAACGCTCACTGCACGGCGTTTCTCATCACCTTTCAATATCTCACCCTATTTCATATTCTTGCTATCCTTCAGCGTGTGGTACAAGATGAAGAAAATGACAAAGCAAGAGGAGTACAAAGACCTCTTGAGTCCGACAGCTCCCAAAATCTTTCGTATGTTCGGAATAGCTACACCTCAACGACCGCGGCTAGAACCTGAAAGCGACGACGAAGGACCATACCGACCCCGTCGCCGTGGCAAAAGTAAAGTATCATTGGGATCTCAGGATGGTATGAGTTTGATTCTTTCGTCAGTTCTTTCTGAATGAAGCTGACATCACATTTCCAGAAAGGGACGAGCTCACCACGGGAGTCGACGTGTCCGATATGCCAATTGTGGGAGACAACGCGAATGAGGCACAGAAGAGATACCTAAAACTGCCTGCGATTTGCAATCTGGACTGGCAGTTAGACGGAGACGGCCAGCCTATACGCAAACCGTTGAGAGACAGCGTCGCGTTGACGGCTGCTTTGATCCAAACACGCGGTACTGAGGCGGCTGATCCGTGCAGCTTCTGCGAAGACAATAAAGGCACTTGGATGAGGTGTGTCGTTGAACCTAGCCCAGATGAGAACTCGAAGCTTGCTGGAGCATGTGCAAATTGTCGGTTCAGTAGGAGACACAACTGTGACCTCCGTAAGTTGACTCCTATGTTCTTCCTCACCTTGCTTCTTATTGTTAACAATAGAACCCCAGGAGCACCCAAAGATGATGAATCAGATAATGAATTCATAGATTCATCATTCATGTCCAAACATTCGTCGACGGACACCGCCGAAAGCAGCGTAGCGGAGGAAGGGCAGCCTATCCCTATCCAGGAGGGAGTCCCTATTCGTATCCAGGAGGATACTCAGACAAAAGTTCAGGATCAAGTAAAGGAATCTGACAGTCAGACACCTGCTGCGAAATCACGTCTCGATGGCGAGGTTGTCCCGTTCCCTCTCGGACCAGAAACTATCAACGACTTGCCTTTACTTAAACAGGCAATCAAAGATATGGTTGCACACCTCGACATACTTCATAGAAGAGTGCAACAGCTGGAGGAGAAGCATCAGTCGATCAAACCTTGGGAGTTAGTTTGAACCCTGCGCTCGCGCTCAGAAGACTTGCATTTCCCTCACACTTCTTTCCTGGGTGTCGATCTCACTCTCTAGTGTTGGGCATGGTCAAACACGTTAGGATCTGGCTGACGCATGGACACTGTCAGCAATTGGATACGGTTCTTGTGGCTAGTTGAAATCGTCGAGTTGTAGTGAGTTTGGAACATCTCATAAAGAAAATAGAATATTTGCACCGAGTAACCATCCTAAAGCTTCGACCCTTTCTCAAGGGCCTGCCGCCTCGACTTGAGCGCCTTAGTCTCCTCCTGTAAAGCAAGGCCCACCATGATTTCCTCGCTACCACCACCAACTACATGGACTCTCACGTCGCGGGAAATCTGCTCAATTCGTGCTCCCTTTCCGGACTTATTATACCCAGCGCCCCCCAGGATCTGCTGCGCTTCACGAACGCTCTTCTCAAGAGCTCTGGTGGACATCACCTTGAGCAAGGCCGTCATACCACCGATCTTCACATCGTCAACGGGTCGATCTTTCGTGAGCTCGATTATGTTGACGAGCTGCTCCATAAATGCATAAGCGGGCTCAATCATGAGACCGAACTTGAAGATCTTGGATTGTATTGCCTGTCTTTGAATCAGAGGCGCGCCGAAGGTCTCTCGCTGCACTGCGTAGTGGAAGGCATCTTCTGCGCAGACACGAGCCAACCGCAAAGCGGCGCATGCAAGGGCAAGACGCTCGGGGTTAAAGTCTTGACCACGTCAGTAGCTAGATATCTTTCCCTGGGGATGTACTCACTTGACATGATGAGCGGGAAGCCTTTGTTTTCTTTTCCGATTAGATTATCAACCGGAACCCGGACATCGTCGAATTCGATGAACGTCGACCCTAATTGAGCGGTCAGCTGTTATGTAAAAGTTTAAATCATTCATGGGAGTATCCATGAGAGCTAGGCCATACCGCTGGCATTGACGCCCGAGTTATGCATCCGCCGGCGAGTCACCCCAGGAGCGGTCAAAGGAATCACAAGCAGGCTGATGCCCCCTCTCCCCGGTTCCCCTGTCCTCACAGCGGCAGTGCAATAATCAGCCCAGATACCATTCGTGATCCATTTCTTGGCCCCATTGACAACGTAGTGGTCACCATCTAACCTTGCAGTCGTCTGGATATTGGCAACATCCGAACCAGCTAGTAGCCCGTCAGCCAAACCATCCCCCCTCTGAGCGAAGTAGAATCGAATCTCATACCATCAGGTTCCGTAATCCCCAAGCAAAACCTGATATCCCCTCTCGCAACCTTAGGCAACCACCTGCGCCTCTGCTCCGTTGTCCCAAACCTCGCGATAGGCGGACAGCCAATACTATTCCCGCCACCCAGACCCCATATAACACCCACGAATCCAACCCGAGTAAGCTCATCCGTCACAATGAGGCTGCACCACGTGTCCCATTTGTCACGGGGGACTTTACCAGGTAATGAGATACCAGCCGCGTCTTCTTCGGAGGTTAGAGGATGGACGATTCCGAACCCCAGCTCGCAATGCCGTCGTCGGACTTCTTCGGGGACTTGGCCTGCTGTTTCCCATTCTTGGGCGTGGGGTACGATGCATGTTTCTACGTAGTTGCGGACGTAGGCGCGGAGTTCATGGTGGAGATCTGTGTAGTAGGGGTTTTTGATGTCTAGTTGGGGAAGAAGTGGTTCGCTGTAGGGAGCAGTGGGGGGCCGATCTGTACGAGGCATTTTTCTGACAGATGGCATACACGCCTATGGAGAGAGGAGAGAGGGGAAGAAGTTGACTTCAGATTAATTAAGTGGTGACGAGGCTAATCTTATCCCTTTATGTAGATACCAATGTAATGGCAGTAATGCTACATATTTTGGCGGGAGTAGCGTGCGGATCCCTGCATTATGCGGGGAAGATGGCTTGTGAACCTTCCTGTGATGCATGGATGGATAAATCCCATGAAGCCGAGGGCCGAAACCCGCCTATGCTGTCAGAGTAACAGAGGACAATTCAATGTCTCTCCTGTTTCGACTTGATGCAAATAATGTGTTCGGTCCTCATTGCTGGTCATTGGCACGAATCTAGTTGAAGATAAGAAGAGAGAGAAGTGGTAGCATTAGTCCAGACTCCCCAGAGGGACTAAACGATATATATCTATAAATACAGGGGTTATAATCTTAATATGTTCTCCTCTATTGCATTCCTCCTTAAATGAGGCGGCTGTAGGCTCGAGATAGTGCTGATATAAAGCTTTTAGCTCGAACCAATGTTGCTCAATAGCATCAACAAGAGGAAAGATCCCGAACGGCTGCAGCATCCAGGATATTCTCAAGAGCTCTCTTAATATCCGCACAGCGCAAGCGTCGATGAGGATTGGGCTCTAGCATGCCGCTGATACACCTCATCAATAAGTCGGCCACAGACACACCATCCTCTAGGATGACCGACCCCATGTCGACTTTCTGTGCAAAGTCTGCTGGGAATACGGTGTTTCTAATGCAAGTCCTGGCCGGTGACTGACGATTTGTGCCTTTTGTCAAGTCGGTCAGAACCATTTGGCGTTCCATCTTAGTGTTCAGACGATAAAGAAGCTCGAAAAGTATAACTCCAAGAGCGTAAACATCGAGGGTCTCGTCGATGATGTAACTGAATTGATTATTTCCGGTTTGAAAAATGTCGTTAGAGTGCTTCGCCCCCTTGCTGCCTAAGGGTGGGCGGTAGAATTCTGTTCCAACGACACGCTGGAGCTTTGGAGCCTCCTCAAAAGAAGGAGTAGGACAGTCGTTGAGATGCGATACATCTGCGACAAGACCAAAGTCTCCTATTCTCGGGTGACAGTAATCAGGAGTGGACCCGTAATTCGCCATGCAGGAAGGGCACCCGTCGAGTTTGACGTTATCAGACGATGAGAGGAAAATGTTTGCCGGCTTCAGGTCACGATGAATTATGCCTTTGGCGTGGAGATACTCCACACCAGAAATTATACGTAGCATTAATCTCAACGATGGTATCAGATGGAAGCAGTGGCGCCGTGAGGGCGCATGGTTATGTTCTGCATGACCCAAAGAGTGAGGACTAAGATAAGAGTTCAGTGAGATAGGATGCAGAGACATCTGAATGTGGAGAACAACCGCAGGAAGCTGAGACCTGTTTTGACGCGTTCGCTGAACCTGCAGCTTGGACGGATCGTGACTCAGTCCGTCAGTGAAGATATCATCATCGGTGCCTCCGAACGTCGACAGCTGTCCATGAGACGCAAAATTGAAATCGCGAGGGATCGACTCGACGTCCTCATCGTCTTCAAGACTCCGTGCAAGGCTATTCTTTGAGCGGCGCGAGGACGACGTAGCATGACTATAGCGACGTCGCGAATGACGAGAAGCATCGGCTTCGGATTCAGCAGACGTAGAAATTGAGCGTGCCTCAGCTGCAGAAACCTCCGAATGTTCAAATACGACCCCAAAACTTTGCTCGTCGCTCGATTCTTGCTCCACGCGCACGCTATGGGTCTCCTCGTGATGGAACTCCATTGCACTCATATTCCCCGAGTGAAGAAGGTCAGATATATGAGCCTGTTCCACCCATGCACCGTAGTATCGGACAACATTCGTATGCTCGAGTCGAGCAAGGGTTCGTATCTCTTTCATGATAATCTCAAGCTGATTTTGATTGCCTCCTTGCAACTGCTGAAGCCGCCTCTGACTCAACGGAATCTTCTTAATTGCGTAGCTCTGCCCGTCAATATGGTTTTTCACATGATAGACTTCGCCAAATGATCCGCGGCCGAGGACTTTCACTTCTGAAAATTCCGTCGCATAACGAGATATAGCTGGAGTCGGTGGTGGCGGATTGGGCCTGAATATCGGGAAGCTCACAGGGGAACTTCCCAAGAGGGCGAACGGCTGATGTTCCGGCGCGTGCGTGGCGTCTCCTGCGGCAACTTGCTCTCTGAACCCTAGAAGTCCGCTGTATTGACGCCTCATTTGCGAAGGTCTTGCAAATTCCGTCTCTACATGAACTCGCATCCGGCTTGAGGCTTTGGAAGCTAAGACGACATCTTTTGTTGTGCCAAGTGAAGGCGCCTGCTTAGGGATATCGTCTAGGTTTAATCCTTTGAGGGCCTGCAGGCCAATTCCGTCTAGAGTTTCGCGATACTTCTGCCTTCTTTCTCCCCATTCGTCACTCTCAATGCCTCCAGGTAACATCCCATGTGTCGATAGTAGCTGTGATTGATGGGCGTACATCCTTTTAGCCAGATGCTGTACTTCTGGTGAGTCGCGAGTGTATCGCATCTGAGAGCCTTCCCTGGCATTGAGGAGGTCCGCTGCTTTGCTGAGGCAGTAGTACTCAAGCAAGGCAGAGGTCACCCATGCTGCATGGCCTTGAGCTTCAACATCAAGGATACCCATTGATGCTTCAGAGATGCTTTCCGTGCCAGGCTCCTTGTCGAGGGACGCAGTCTGTTCACCATTTCCAGAATCAGACTTACCCCGGGTCTTCCTTGGGGTGGCTGTGGAAAGCAATTCATGGTCGTTTTCATCAGAGCTGGATTGAGAGTCCGAGGAGGACGAGATTTCTGAAGCTGGCCTGAACATTGACATTTTGAGGGACAAAATGAGTCGCAAATGCCGAGTGGGTGGGACGATGTCACGGCCACAAAGGAGCCATGCCAGCACAGACGGCCTGCCTTATATAGCAGTGAGCCAATAGGCGGAGTAGCAATATAGCAAGACCCTCGATTGTGACAGTAGGGATGAGCGTTTATCGTGGATGATTAATGACTCGTGGTAATAGACCTGCTAGGAATGTTTACCAACGCCAACACCAACAGGTCGACAAAGTGAGAAAGCTCAATTAGAGATCATTCAACGAGCTTATTCAAAGCTATGGTCCCGGTTCGCTTTGCAGATAGTGAATTATGTGGTAAACATTCTCCTTTCTTGGGAATGGCTTTTGACCAGGCTGTCAATTCTCACAGGCTTCCATCAGATTCTAAAGCCAGATGCCAGAGAAAGGGCGTGTGAATTCCACACTAATGAGTCAAATCTTCATCTAGGCATCCGATGTATCAAGCTAGCATTGAACGAACCATATTATCCCGCTAAATGCATGCATCGCTTCGCAGAGATCTAAGCCGTTGACATCAAGAAAGATGCGTTTTTATTCTTGGCCGAATTTCGGACTTCCAAGTCAACAATCCAATGACGCATTTTCTGCCTCAGGCCGCAAGGCCACCTCAATGTCATTCACGATGATTCTGATCCAAAACAAACTATTATCAGGTCATTCCCTAATGACACATTTATGAATTCGATTTATTGAAGCTCCTATCAGAATCTACTCATACTCGTCTGACTCTCGATATTGTCGTCGGAAACACTCGCGTATTTGCGGGTACGAGCGGTTTCTCATCACCGTTGTCGGCGTCGAACCTGTTCTATATAGCTCGTATTCAAGACGCTACTTCGTCGGACCCCACCATGAATGAACATATAATGAGGTAGGCCCCTCGTAGATAGCCCGTAGACGGCCATAAACTATCATTCGTCCCTCAAGCCTTGCAAATATCCCGAGCAAGGATGGATTCCTCCAGATCATTCAAAATAGCTATTGTGGGCGGTGGTATTGTTGGGTCAGCCTTGGCTTACTTTCTATCTGAATCATTGGAGAATGGGAAACACGTCGTCCTCATTGATCGTTCGTTCTGTCAGTTGAAAGGTTCAACTGGCTATGCGCCGGGATTCATTGGTCAATACAACGAATCGGAGGCTCTTACGCGCCTAGCGATGGACACTGTCAGTGAATACAGGAAGATTCCTGGTGCCCTCGAGAGCATTGGAGGACTTGAAGTCGCTACTTCTCCCGAGGGCGTCGAAAAATTAAAGGTCAGATGCAACATGGCGAAGAAGGCTGGCCTGCCTGCCGAACTGCTGTCTGCCGAGCAGGCAACTAAACTGGCTCCTGATCTTGTCAAAAACGACATCTTGACTGCATTGCACTTCCCAAGCGACGGGGCTGCAAATGCTGTTAGAATCACCTCATTTTTCCAAGACCACGCGCGTGAAAATGGCGTGCATTTCCTGGAAACAGATGTCAAGGAGATCATTCAGGAAGACGGCAGTGCAACCGGTGTCCTGACTACATCTGGACTGGTCAAAGCAGAAAAGGTGGTTATCGCCACTGGTATCTGGTCAGAGAATCTCTGTAACTTTGGTGTGCCGATTCCGGTCATTCCTGTTGCGCATCCATACATGTATGGCGAACAGCGAGAGCCGAATCTGCGCAAGTCACCGTTTGTTCGATGGCCTGAATCCCATGTGTATGCCCGTGATCATGGCACAGCCTATGGCCTTGGGTCTTATGATCACAAGCCGCTCTATCACAAGCCCAATGAAACGGCGGTTGGCGACTGGATCGATGCATTCGACGCAACGCTGGAGCGAGCCCGCAGTTTGATCCCTGTTGAAACGGATTTGACCATTAAGGAGAAATTCAATGGTATTTTCTCCATGACTCCAGACAATCTGCCTTTGGTCGGTCCCATCTCGCCCACCAAAGGCCTTTATTTGGCAGCTGCAGTGTGGGTCACTCACGCAGCCGGGTCAGCCAAATTCTTGACCAAGATTATTCAGAGTGAAGAAGTTGACGAGTCGCTGAAGAAAGCTCTGGACCCGAACCGGTTTCAAGGTAAGGAGATGGAAGCTTTGAAGGAGGAGTCGCTGGCAGGGTATAACAACATTTATAAGACTCATGAGAACCGGAGATCGCCGTAAAGAGTATTCGCGACGCAGTCTTGCATGTTGAATCAAATTGTCGAACATCCATAGATCACCAAGTACCCATATTCCCTAGATAATCTATGCAATCAAAAAAGCTTCAAGTTGGCTCTTCAGGCGCGTGAAAGCGGTAATTGGGACGCGCGTACTTAAGCCCACTTCTGCGATTCTCACTCAGGTCTTATCCACTTAATTGACCCCCTAATTCTCTCTTGTCTCCTGCGAATCGACGAATAGAGTTAAACGCAATAACTGTAATAGTGAAAGCCAAGAAAGTGGTATGTATGATCGGTGTTCTGGCCTCCGGGCTGACGAGGATGTTTATTATTGAGAAGCCTAGCCCTGAGCTTAGTTCAGGCAGTATGTAGCAAGAGTACTTGTGGGAATAGATAGTTGTCTCAACAAAATAATCAGCACACCTTTGAGGCGTTCACACGCAGATCTGATAGACCTTTTTACCCTGCCCTCCCTACTTGGCTTCCAGACTTCTCACTTGTTGGATTTTATTTTCTTCGCTGATTGCTATCTAGGAGCCTCTCCGCCCACCACTCACATACTTGACCTGTACATTCAACTAAAGATTTCACAGGTATGTATGATCCTGCCGCGATTTCCCAGTTTTCATGCTGCCAAAACCCTCAGACTAACAACATGAACTCAAAGCCATGAGCCTAAACATTTCGGAAACTAAGCCAGTTGAGCAGCTATTCCTGGATCTTCCAATCCAGCAGTTTTCTCAACCCCAGCGAGGGCACAAAGTTCGTAGAGCCGTGGAGGAGCATGTACGTCGATGCCATACGTGATGCCCGATTTGGCGACGCTGTATGGGCACGCTACCACATTTATGGCGATGTGGAAAACGGGATCGTCAGCGGGTCAAATAATATGACTGTGCTAGATGTTATCAAGGAAGATGCGCTGTCATACAGGGTGAACGAACCGGAGGAATATTTTAAGGCTTTATTATTCTATGCAAAAACTAGCGGTGCAGACGGGCATGCTGATGTGATCGAGGTCATTACCAACCTGGACGAGAGGGAAATTGCTGAGTTCAAGGCTAAAGAAGAGGCGGAGCTTGAAGATGAAGCCTGAGAGGCGCCAACATTATGATATTCTTATACATAATGTCAGTGGATTGTCTGGAGATAGAGGAGCTGAGAGCCTGAGTGTACTTAGGGGGGAAGTTGAAGATGAGATCTCAGACCCTCTTCTCGCAATATCACTGTACAGTGCCAGGCCATTATCTTCTCAGACTCTTTCTATATGCAGCCTAGCCAGGTATCTAAGTCAAGTCTGATAGTAGAGTCCCCATCTATCTTTCAATCCAGCTTCATTCGTCTATCTGGGAAACCAGCTTAGCGTGTAAGTGGATCATTGGAGCAACGGGTCGTCACAGTTTCCCTAGATACCTAAGGCTAAGCTTTAGTTGCACAAATCGTCTCGAGCCTGTGGGTAACTAGCTATAGCGGGAGTAGCTCAGCTTCATGGTGACGCGTCTCATCACTGCCAGTATGGAGCTGACGAGAAGTTCAGGAGCCTTGTAGTCACTCTGTGATGGCCGTATTTCTATATATCGGCCAATCCATGGCCATTTCCATCATTCCAGTAGACAAAAGCTTTCGGAAATCTCGTCTTTTTTATCCTCTTCGAAATGTTGCTCTCCGTTCTGGCTGCTGCTGCTTTCACGCAACAAGTGCTTGCTACAAGCATCACAAGTAATGCAACTTCGAGTCTTCCAGAGCAACTTTTTTTGGATCTTCATATGCAAGATGTCTTCGACAACACCACTGGAATGAATCTTGTCAAACCCTGGGCCACGAAATACATTGAGTCGCTACATGACAAAAGGTACGGTGACGCTATTTGGGCACGATACCACATCAATGGGGATGTGGAAGATGGCATTGTTGGTGGCTCAAGCAATATCACTGTGCTCAATGTTAGCGCGGAAGATGCTCGCGAGTACAGAGTAAATGAGCCAGACCTTTACACCGAAGCCCTATCTTTCTATACTGAAACCAGCAGCGAGGATTCCCACGCTACTGATGTGCTGGCTCTCATTCGTCGCATTGGTGAGGAGGATGTCACTGAGCTTGAGAAACGCAAGACATAAGGGATCAGCTGCAGCACAAATTGGCTCGCCTACGAGTATAGTCGTGCTAATCTCCTCACTCTCATGTCCGAGAGTAAAACGTTGATCGGCGACACGCGAAGTGTCGACAGTTACGGCAACTGTCATCTCAGGGTTGGGCCGTACAAAGGCTCTTCGACCGATTTGACGAAGTGGACGGCTCATGCGGTGGCTAAGCTTATCATAGAAGAGTGCGAGTATGTACCGGCATGTTGTACCTACAAGACTGTCTCTGGTTACTCGCCGAAGAATTCAGGGCATCGGAAGATTTGTCTGAGTAGGAAGAACTCGGGCTGCTCTTAGATCGTCTGGGCGCCAGCTGGTTGTTGATCGGGTCTTGAATCGGCACCGGATGTTTTGATGCTGGTTGCGATACATCTAAATTGCCTCGATGGAGATGGAAAAGGCATTGAACAACAGGTGGACGGAAGTCAAAGGAGAACCCTGGAAACCGTGTACGACGAGGCTTTGAAGCTATATGAGAATCCAGGTGTTGAAGGATAGACTGAAATAAAAGGCTAGAGTTCCTTAAATAGATGACCAAAAACCTTCGAGTTGGCTCTCCAACCTGACATTCAGGCAGGCAGGCTGCAACCAGTTCTTCGCGATAATGTCCCAAGATCTAATAATATCCCGTCGGGCGTATCGTTCGGAGATCATCCTTGATAAGGCTCAACTTCCTTTACTTTGCTTCCAGGCTTCCAGCAATGCAAGCAGAATGAGTGTTCTGTCAGTTTGCGTAAGGGAAGTGGCGCGCACATCAGGTCACGTGATTTACTCTACGCGTTAAACAGCGTCACGTTCGAGTCGCGACCAAGACACGACTTCCCAAATCGAGAGCGCATTGCCCGCCGATAACATCTCCGTCTATGTGACTTTCCAGAACGCCTCGACCTCTGTTCCCCTCATCTTGAGGGTCCTTCTCCCCGTCAGCAGAACTACTTGACTTCGCTGTATGATCCGTCAACATGCCTGAAGCCGTCGCAATGCCCCAGAAGCGGGTTCTGGGTGATGCAACGAATAATCCTCGCGGTATACTGAACTCCCCCGGCACAGTGAAGAAACGAAAGCTCGATGCGCAACCATCTGTCACGGTTAATTCATTACCACAAAATGGCCAGCGGAAACCTTTCGGCTCAAGTCAACCGCAGAAGAGCCAATTCGAGGAGGAAGTTCTGGAAAAGTTGACCCAGGACATCAACGGTCTGAAAGATAGCAACTCGGAAAAGGACCAGCAATGGGAGCGGCCACCTTTGGGTGACTTTGACGAGACCAAGGACAATATTTGCTTCCAGCAGATTGATGCGGAAGAGGGAACGATTACCGGCGGAAAGACAGCTGTCAGACTTTTTGGTGTTACAGAGGTAGGTCTATTCTCTCAGAGCCAGTCCGCTTGGTCTGCTAACGGTTTGATGTAGGCCGGGCAATCAGTTTTGCTCCATGTCACCGGCTTCCAGCACTACCTCTACATCGCAGCGCCGGTGAACTTCACCAAGGAAGATTGCGATCCCTACCGTGCCTTTCTCGAGAGCAAACTTGGACAGTTCCAACCAGTCATTCAGTCGGTTCAGATCACAATGAGGGAGAACATCTATGGATTTCAAGGAAACCAGAAAAGTTATTATCTGAAGATCACAGTCACGGAACCGAAGTTCATCAGCAAGGTCCGGAGTGCGCTGGAGAACAACCCGCAAGGTTTGAATTACAAGGGCTTGTGGAGTAACGCCGATGCTGGTATTCTCACCTTCGACAATATCCAGTACCTTCTCAGGTTCATGATTGACACGGACATTGCTGGTATGTCCTGGGTGGAGGCAAAAGCTGGGAAATACCGACTGCTCGGCCCTCGGGAAAAATTATCAAACTGCCAGATTGAAGCGGTCATCGATTATCGTGACCTGATCTCTCACCCGCCGAATGGCGAATGGGCTAAAATGGCACCTCTCCGCATCCTGTCTTTCGATATCGAGTGCGCCGGACGCAAAGGCATCTTTCCGGAGCCGAACCATGACCCCGTCATTCAGATAGCAAACGTTGTCACCCGCTATGGAGAATCGAAACCTTTCATTCGGAATGTTTTCGTGATGGATACGTGTAGTTTGATTGTGAACACGCAGATTTTGGAATTCGACAAAGAGGAGAAAATGCTGATGGCTTGGCGCGATTTCCTTGAGAAGGTTGATCCCGATGTGATCATCGGATACAATATCGCCAACTTCGATTTTCCGTATCTATTGGACCGGGCAAAGCATCTCAAATGTACGGGATTCCCATATTGGACCCGTCTCAAGGGCATGCAATCGCAGGCGACGTCGACCAACTTTTCCAGCAAGCAGATGGGTAATCGAGACACGAAGGCTACAAACACTAACGGAAGGATTCAGCTCGATCTTCTCCAGTTAGTCCAAAGAGACTATCACCTGCGAAGTTACACGCTGAACTCCGTTTCTTACGAGTTCCTTAAGGAGCAGAAAGAGGATGTCCACCATACGATGATCACAGAATTGTACAATGGAACCCCTGACTCAAGACGGCGATTGGCTGTCTATTGTCTAAAGGATGCGTACTTGCCACAACGGCTGATGGACAAACTGATGTGCTTGGTTAATTACACTGAGATGGCGAGAGTCACGGGTGTACCATTCAACTTTCTCCTCTCCCGCGGTCAGCAAGTCAAATTCCTGAGTCAACTATTTCGCAAAGCCCTTGAGCAACAGCTTGTCATCCCGAATATGAAGTCGACAGACGAACAAGACTACGAAGGTGCTACCGTTATCGAACCCAGTCGCGGGTACTACGGTGTTCCGATTGCGACGCTTGATTTCGCCTCTCTGTATCCCTCGATCATCCAAGCACATAATCTATGCTACACGACTCTACTAAACAAGAACAGTGTTGAGAAACTGAAGCTTAAGAAAGATGAAGACTACATTGTGACTCCGAACGGCGACATGTTCTGCACAGCAAAAGTGCGCAAAGGTCTTCTATCCCAAATTCTGGAAGAACTGCTTGCCGCTAGAAAACGGGCGAAAAAAGAGCTGGCCGTCGAAACGGACCCCTTCAAGAAAGCGGTGTTAAATGGAAGACAGCTTGCTCTGAAGGTCAGCGCCAACAGTGTGTACGGTCTCACTGGTGCCACAGTCGGAAAGTTGCCCTGCCTCGCCATTGCGAGTAGTACCACCAGTTACGGTCGTCAAATGATTGAGAAGACCAAGCAAGAGGTAGAAGCCAGATACACTATCGCTAATGGTTACTCCCATGATGCAAAGGTCATTTACGGTGATACCGACTCGGTCATGGTCAAATTCGGCGTCACCGAACTGGAAGAGGCCATGAAACTGGGACAGGAGGCAGCCGACTATGTGTCTTCCAAGTTTCTCAAGCCCATTAAGCTCGAGTTCGAGAAGGTTTACTTCCCCTACCTTCTAATCAACAAGAAGAGATACGCTGGGCTGTACTGGACCAATCCAAAGAAGTTCGACAAAATGGATACGAAGGGTATTGAAACCGTCCGTAGAGATAACTGCCTGTTGGTTCAGAATGTCATCGAGACGGTGCTGCACAAGATTTTGATCGAGAGAGACATCGATGGCGCTCAGGAGTAAGTGATGGCCTATCCCGCCATGTTGTGCTCTTCGCTGACTTGCATCGCAGTTATGTCAAGGAAACCATCTCAGATCTTCTTCAGAACAAGATTGATATGTCAAAGCTTGTGATTACCAAAGCCCTCTCCAAAGCAGACTACACAGCCAAGCAGGCACACGTTGAGCTCGCGGAGCGGATGCGGAAGCGTGATGCAGGCTCCGCTCCTACTCTCGGTGACCGTGTGGCGTATGTCATTGTCAAGGGCGCCGGAGGCTCAAAAAACTACGAGAAGTCTGAAGATCCTATATACGTTCTGGAGAACAACATTCCGATCGACACCAAGTATTACCTCGACAACCAACTGGCGAACCCTCTGGGTCGTATTTTCGAACCCATACTTGGTGAGAAGAAGGCCAATCAACTTTTGACTGGCGAACACACTCGCTCCATCTCGGTCGCGGCGCCTACCTCGGGAGGTCTGATGAAGTTTGCTAAGAAGACCCAAACCTGTATGGCATGCAAGAAGCCTCTTTCAGGCAAAGAAGAAATGGCTGGCGCTGTTTGCGCACATTGCCGCCCTCGAATTGGCGAGCTTTACACAAAGACATTGACCAAAGTATCGGACCTCGAGGTTCGATTCGGACGGCTCTGGACTCAATGCCAGCGTTGTCAGGGTAGTTTGCACTGCGAGGTAATTTGCTCCTCTCGAGACTGTCCGATTTTCTACATGCGAATGAAGGCAAAGAAGGATGTCGAAGATGCGCAGAAGGAACTTTCTCGGTTCGACTTTGATGCTGGTGCATGGTAGTTGGCCGGGATTGGTTGCTGACAATGACCGTCTGTATTACTATTGGGCTCCGTCTGAGCATCATTGATGTTTTGAAACGGCGTATTGGCGAAGATGAGACTTGCATCTGGTTATGTACGATTCACATGGTCACAGGAGCTTAGGATATCACTATAATACAGCACGTATTCCTGGCGTTAACATATTGAAAGCTCGAAAATAGAAACTATATAAGAGTTCTATGATCAATTTACATTGGTGAGTAGAGATCAATGCAACAGCGAATAAGGAGTGTAGGTAGACAATAGCATTCCGGAGGTCTGCATGTAGATGATTCGCAGGCCGGCTCCACATCTTGCACTAATGAGCGCTAAAGTGAATGGCGAGATTAGCGGAATCTTGGCGCGGGATCCTCGGCTTATATTGACAGCTCCGTCGATCATCGAAGGTTTTGCGGACTTTAATTCAACGCAGGGTCAAAATTGAAGGACCACCCATAATGCCATCAAGCAATCCCCAGCACCCGTTAAACCCCTTTGTTGAAGACGTTGACGATGAGGCGAACGGGAATCCCCAATCAAAAAATTTTGATGCACAGCGCAAGCTATTCTCATGGTCCGAGGTGGGTGGATGAAAGCATGCTAGCCGGATAGATAATACCCCGTAACAGGCCAATTACTGACGAACTCGAAAACAAAGATATGCAATCAGCATGAATCTGTCCTGAGGTCTCATCTAGAGATGCTGAACGGTGTAAAAGGCCAAGTCGCGGGCGATGGGGACTCGTTCCGACTGATTTCGTCGATGGTCGAAAAGACGAACAAGTTAGTGATGCAATTCAAAATAGTCAAGAAACAGCTCGTGAGTTATGCTTAGCCCGTTGTGACAATTTCCTCTTCAGTTCTGATGGTTCATTCAGATGAAGAGTCAGTCTGGTCCCGATGTCGGCCAGTATCCAGGGATGGAGAAGGAGGACGCGCGCAATCCCTTTGCGGGTGTGCCTGAGGCAGGGGCAAATGGTAATGGTCAAAGCATCAGTGACTCGTCGCGAAGTACTTGCTCAAAAGAAAGAGAAATGGGATGGAAAAGGCACAAGCGGGCGAGAGTGGACGAGGATGCAAATGAGGACGTGGACGTCATGCAGGCAGAGATCCGGGTGCAGCCGCAGGAGGACCGGGCGTACACGGCGGTTTCTCGGTCTTCGAAGCGCAAGCGGACGAATCTGGCTATTGCCGGCGCCGAGCAGGAAGTCGCAGATGTGATGCCTGTGGCCTTAGAGACGGAGGACATTTCAGAGGAAGTCCAGCGGCGATTGAAAATAAAGGAGGAGCGGCGCAAGAAGAGAGATACTAAGCCCGAGAAGAGGAAACGGGATAGTCTTGCATCGAGCGGAAGCGCTTCTGCCTCGTCGCCTGGCGGTGTCTCCAGGCCTAGGAAGAAAAAGGTCAAGACTAAGGGTGCAGGAGAGGGGGGGAGCCCTGAGACCCCCAATTCTTCCTCGCAGACAGCAGGTGGCAAACTTCTAGGGAGAAAGCGCGACCCAGAGGTTCTGCACGAAAAGGCATCGACGTCAGAAGCGACGAAAAGACAGCGAAAAGCTTCTTGAGCTGATCTGCGAGTTCGATTGGACGATCCTGACTTGGCCTTCTGTCTTATCTTTCTATTTCAAGCCAGAGAACCTTTCTCAAAGAATGGAACGAAAAGAGGAAGGAAAGCTTGTTGAGCATGTCCTACGAGTTCTATTGGACGGTATAGGGCTGGTACCTTGCGCTCGCCCAGTCTCCTTCTTTAGCTTCTCTTTCCCCCCCCTCGAACAGTATATAGAAGACGAACCATCAAAGACAGGAACAAGCAGACTGAAAAAGCTTGCTCAACTCGACTCGTTTCTGGGGGCTCTATTGGACGATACGGATTTTCTGTGCTCTGCCTCTCTGATGAGGTCAGCGCGCGGAACAACAATCAAAGTCAGGAACGAAAAGAACTCGGGCTGATTCTGTGAGTTGATTGGATGACCCAGAGCTGGTATGTTACTTTTTCTTCCTTTCTAAGGAAAGGCATTCGTTAAGTATGATGTACAGAACGAATTCACCAATCATTGAAGATGTACAATAGTGGAACGAGAGCCCTGAGGAAAACTCTCCAAAGGCGAATCCTCGAATGTGATTGGAGCATTCCAGGTCGACACGCTATTTTTAGGTAGATCCGTCGCTGATAAGCTTAATTCCCCGGGAAATTCAGGAACAGGAAATGTGGTACTCATACAAACCTGGGGTTATACATCATCAACACACACTCTCACCCACAAAATCCCGAGAAGAAGAATGATCTCAAGCACTTTCAGCTCTGGTAGCCTTGGCTGCCTTCATGTCAACAGTCTTTCTGACGCATTTACTGCAATGGAGAACGACGAAGTATTACGTCTTCCCTTCGAACTCCCTTCGTCTATAAGACACCCGTCATCTTCCCCGCGATCCTCTCTGATTTCTTTTCTTCTTCAGCCCTAAACCGTGTGCTCAGTTACTTGCTACCATCGTGTATCAAGTAACTACTCCAGATTCCAACTCGAAGAAACCAAAGAACATCACAAGAGCTCTTTATTACATTTTCCACACCGCAGACCTTCACCTCACGCACCCACTGCTATACGTTGATTTCTCAGTAGGCGCTGAAATCGGAGCGTTGCTTTTCAAACCTTTTTTGAATTTCAAACTTTTGGACTCAAAAAGAGCCAAAACAAATCTGCTTTAAATTGTTTCGTACTTTTTTTTAACCTTTTTTCACTCACGAAGGAAATAAAGGGATCCGTTCTAGAGAGTAAGACGAACCGACCAGAGCCGGTAGCAGTGGTTATCCGACAAAAACTTCCGCATCACCTTCACTCTCTTGAAACTGTTCTTCCCTTTATAACAATCTTTCATCCGAACACCCAATGGCTTCCTACACCAACGCATTTAATACTTTCGGTGGAGACATGGCCCGGTTTCTTCAAGCTTCTGCTTCCAATGGCCACCATCCGAACGGAACTGGACAATTTGGCGGTAACACCAACCGCAATGGACATGTAAGTGTTTGTCTCTCTGGTGTGATATGTACTCGTTGCTAACTGGCTTCTAGGGTCGCGTGAATCGCAACCAAAATGTATCTATCACTTCCTTGCCCTGCTCTTTGAGGCACAAAGCTGACTTCCTCCAGTCCCCTCGTGGGAACGGACGGCGAGGAGGACGTGCTGGCGGTCAGAGACCCAACCAGCAGCCTCGTCGTTCTCCTAATCCTCCTAATCCGAATGGGGCGAACACCCGCAAGGGTGGGAACAATCCCAGACGGCAAACCAACAACAGACAGGTCCGGCAAAACGGGGTACGTTTTTGCTGTCCGACCTTTTTATGACTTCAAGCTGACAAAATAATAGGCGCCTAGACACCCGGGCAACAACAACAACAACTATAACAACAACCAGCGTCGTGCACAGCAGCTTCATGCTGCGTTCACACGCACCCGGGATGGCGACGTTGTGATGAGGGACGCATTTGTTGCGCCCATCACAGCCCTGGCTGAAGAAGATAGAGACGTGGTTATGACAGACGCCCCTTCCCTCCCCGAAACGGTAAGTTCCTGTCCTATGGACAAGTCGAGGTTTATGATCAGCATGCTGACACCTTTATAGAGGGCCGAGTATCTCACTCAGGGGGCTTTGGCAATGAACTGGATTGTGAGTTCAAATTTTCTCCTACTTTTCTTGACACCAATTGCTGACGATTTCCAGGCCACAGCCATGTTGAGCCTCACTGTGAACGACGAGACTCAGGGGAGCACCACCACCAACTCCCACGTGGTCGGTGCACCCTTCTACTTCTAAAGTGTCTTTTTTTTACTTCCGGGGGGGCCAGGATAGCCCAGCAATTGTCCATTCTGGGCACTGGCACGCCAAACCCCCTGCGAACCTGACATACCCCGGGATGTTGGCATTGGCAATGCCACGTCCCACCCACCATTGCTTGACTGCTTGTGACGCCTGACGGGAGAACAACAACAAAAAACGCATAACTGTTCTGACCGGGAAAAACGAAACTTCCAAAAAAAAAATTCAACAACATCAAAATCACACACAAAAAAAGGTTTCACCTGCACACACCATTTGAACGATGCTTTTGTGACTGCTGGCCGCCCCATTCAGGGCCCGAATGGGTGTCGGCCGGGTTGCCTTCGTTCACGACATCGACTCTCTCTCTTCTCGAATGTCATTTTGGGCTAGCAGCGTCAACATGGTGGTTAAACGTTCAAGTCGTCGAAACGACCCAACCGATCAACAAATCAACAACCGAAACACCCTCAGTCGAGTCGATACAATCAATCTGCGGCGACAAGCCAGTTCCATTTCCAAAATTTGCAACATCAACAACTACAACGACCTTATGACAAATCTTTTCGTTCAGATCAATCCACCTTCACCTCATCGACTGCTCGGATGCAGCGACCGACCATTCGATCGGACCTCTTCGACCTCCAGTTACCGGCTGAACAATCAGCCAAAGATCAAATCGAACAAGGGAATTGGCCGGCGCCGGCCACGGGATTGGGAAATCCCAGCGGAGGAAACTTTGAAGTCTCAGTTAAGAGACAACTTGAAACATCCCATCAGGGATTCTTGGGGACGATGTAGTCTCATCCACATGAAGTGGGAGACACTTTTTTGTTTAAGAAGGAGAGAGGGTTGATCCAAGTGATCAGATCCATCTTATCAATGTTCTTTCCACATGAAGTTGGAGACATATTTTTGTTTGAGAATGAGAGAGGATTGATCCAAGTGATCAAATCCATTTTATCATTGTTCTTTCCACATCAAGTGGGAGAACAGTTTTGTATCAGGGGATGAGAGACAGGACTAGCCTACATGGCCTAGCTCCTAATGAGAGTTGACGGTTCTCACCACACTTGATGTGGGAGAACAACTTTTTATTTGCCTGGGGACGAAGAAAGGACTGGCTCATTGAGACCAGCTCCTGCTGAGTAGTTGTATGGATCTCACCACATCGTGTGAGACCATTTTGTATGTGGGGACGAAAGAGAAAGAGAGCTTGAAACATTGAAAAACACTGGTAAAAGCTGATCAGATGACAAAAAAAGACAGCTGGAGGATTGATTTGTGATATGGGTTTCTTGTTATCTTGATGTATCCCGTTCAAGGTTTTTACCTCGTTCACAGAGAAAAGTGACGAGGATGTTTCCCTTGATCCACTGCCCGAATGGGGGGATTTTTGTTGTATGTGATTTTTGTTACTTTTGTTACTTTTTTTTTTAGTTTTGAATGGAATGCTCGAGTTTCCTTTCAACTATCCCTCTGCTCTCACTGTCAAGTGGATTGTAGACTGTAGATGTGGACGTAGATGTCAGTACCTTAGTAGCTGTCCTGTGCTCTTCACAGGATACATATTGAGTATCTTGCCCATTTCTTGATCTGGTTCTTAGCTCACTATATTAGAAGCATATAGCCATATTGGTCATGTGAGATGACTCTGGGTGTGCTACTGCTTACTGCTCCTAGCGACTCATTCATCGAAGGTGCCTTTGTCCGCTTCTCTGGGAACATCGCTTTCTAGACAACTGTGACCACGTAAGATAGCCATCTGATATCCTGCAGTCTTCCATCTCTCTTTCCCTCGTCCACTCCTCCATCCCCATCTTGATCACTTTCATCTTTGTGGTCAAGAGATTTCATCGTGTCCGCACACGAGCCGTTTTTCGATGAGCATATGCTGGATTTTGCCAGCTGATCGTACCTTCGGCGTACTTTCATCCTAATAGGGTCTTTTGTCGGTTAGTGCTGGCGCTAGGCCAATCCCTGAAGCTTGATGTTAAAAAATAGAATACCGCTACGATTTTAAGGTACAGATATGAGACCCTATACTGACTGGGATTATATCCGCCGATCCGGATACCATTTTGGCCTAGTGGTATTATTATTTGATACTTGAACTAAAGCCAAGATCATACGGCGAGCTTAGCCTGACTTCTCATGCATCTTAGGTTACATTCGATACCCGTGCTCTCAAGGTCGAGTACTAAATTAGATTGTCTCAATATTAATGAGCGCCCCCGCCCGGAAGAACGCCCTTTTTGCCTCCTACCCTACACCGACCCCTCTCAAAATGTCGCGCTTAGAATCGCTCCCAGATGAGCTCTTGCTTCTCATCACCTCTTTTGCGACGTCGCAGTCAACTATCGCGGCTTTGGCTCGGTCCAGTCACCGTCTGTACTCGATCTGCGACCCATGTTTGTATCGGTGGGACGTTGTCCACGACCAGAGCTCTGCCTTGGACTGGGCTGCGGAACATGGAAATATGGTTACGTTTCAAAAGGCCCTAGATGCTGGTGCGCCTCTGCCAGTCGAATACCCCTCCGAGGAGCTTACAAGCCGCCCAGTGTCTTCTTCCTCAATGGGGCTTCGTGACTTTGAACCACATCCTCTGACGCTTGCTGCAAGGGCCGGTCACGAGGCCATTGTTCGTTTCATCATCGAGAAGGGAGCGAGTCCAGACATGATAGATCCAGAACAGTTAACCCTGCTCTCGGTAGCAGCTATCCATGGCCATGTCTCTCTCACAAGGACCTTGTTAGCCTTAGGTGCGCGGCAGGACATAAATTCACTACCGTCACGTCGCCCCCTATCGCTTGCGTCTTGCTGGGGCCACGAGGAAGTGGCTGCCACCCTGCTCTCCGATCTGGAGAACCATTACGATAATGAAGCTTTGAATAGTCAGGTAAAGGGGGCGCTCTTTGAGGCTATCAAGAAGCACCATAAAGAGATTGTCCAATTACTCATTAGTCATGTAGCTGACCTAAACTTCTTCAGCTACGGCAGTGGGCAGCCTTTGAACGCCGCCGCCAAAAATGGGGATACGGATATACTGTTGTTGCTCATCAAGCACGGAGCCGACCCGAACAAAGTTTTGGATCGGCGAACAGGCCATGCTGCGCTAACAACAGCGGTTTTACACAGTCGGGCAGAAGCAGCTCTTATTCTGGTTCAGCTCACAGAGCGTCTCCAATGTACACGGGCGTTGTCGTTCGCGGTGCAGAAAAAAGACAAACAAATGTGTGAATCCCTTCTCAAAAACGGAGCAGCTCCTGAGTTCAGCCTGTCTGATCTCGCGGGTCAATCCCCGAAAGATGACGTGACTCATGCTTGGGTGCAGCCTATTGTTTACGCGGTTCAAAGATACGACATTCGCTTGGTGCAAATGCTTCTGGACCACGGAGCAGATGTCAACGTGAAGTGTCCGAGATGGCCCAAAGGACCATACAACGCAGAGTACAGCCATGTGCTCTTCTCGCCTGTGGAGACCCAGCATGAAAAAATGGTTGAATTTTTACTTGAGCGTGGCGCAGACCCCAACGTTGTTGATTTGTACGATCGACCTCCGCTGACCTACGCTATTGAATGCGGAAATGAGTATATCATAAAGTCTCTGCTGGATCATGGGGCCAATCCATACCGGGCAGTAGATTGCACGGGCAAGAGAGTGTTGTCTTGCTGGGAAATTAGCACATCCATTCGGACCATGATAGAAGAAGCTGAGAAGAATTGGCCTGGTGAACACTAGGCCTCCAAGGCCTTCCTGTCCATCTCCGCTTTCTCCATGGAGCAGCGCACGATAGCTGATCTGACCGCAACTTCTTTAGTAGTAAGGAATCAGCTGCTACGGAGTCAACCGCCACGGAGACGACTCGAGTGTCAATCTCCTATCCGGTTGTCCCATCCCAGACACGTAATGTGTCTCATCAAGCACCCTTGCCGTACTTCCGGGTGACTGTAGGATCGTCGATCTGGGAATGGCAGACGCATCAACACCACCACGGGCGACTGCGGTACACACTTGTTCGCCTCCCGGCCCAATCCCGGTCGGCCGACACCGGCCAGGAAGAAATTCTTGCAATCTACAATCACGTCGGGGTGGAGGCGTCTGTGTCGCTGCCGTATAGTGAAGGTGTCCTTCTACTTCCTCCTCGGGAAAATCCTCGAACGGAAATAATGGTGGTAGCCAGTCTCTTGACTATGCTCTGGGTGTTACGCGACTTGAGTGCAGCAGCCCGGGGAAGGCGGGGGGTTAATGTGACAGAGTCAATGAAGAAGCGGGTTGGTTCCTTGAAAGGCTTACTGGGGCGAAAGGTATAAGCAGCGGTGCCGTGGTCTTTTTCCTGCCTAGGAGTCAGTGGCTATCTTGACCTCACGCTCATGCAGCACCGGCTCGTGAATCCTGAATATTATGGCAAACCAACTCAGGGTTCCTTCTATATCCGCATAACGCAAAGACCAGCATAAATCATCACTTCCAGTACCATTGAATGCTAAAACGACAAGATAGCTATGACCCCCATAGCTCCTGACATGATACTCACAGAATCATCTTTTCTCAGCCAACTCGCAACTTCTCAGGAAGATCCTCTCCCTGCCTTTCATTTTCCCTTTCCACACAATGCGTTCTGAATCGATGTGTTATTGACAATCGACCGCCGCTAGGAGCCCTGTCCATTTTAGTCCTCAAGTGTCCTCGTCACCCGAGTCGGCGCGTTTTACCATTTCGAATCTGCTGTCAAATATGGTTCACATAGAGATCTTATGGCGGTCGTTCCATCAAATATAGATCTTTGTCTCTCGTCGATTCATGTAGAGTCGGTTGTATAGCTTGATGAACGACAAAGAGAAGGCTTGAAGTGCCTGAACGAGGTCAGATGCCGCTGCAAGGCCGAAAAGAGGGGCCAGGGTTACTAGTAAGCGCGCGCAAGACTGGCAATGAGCAAGGCTACCAATCACCAAACGAACCCATCCCGGTATATCACGAGAAAGAAAGAGCCCGGCACCAGATCCATCCTAGGCATGCATCTCTGCGCCACGAGCAACAAGCCATGTTGTGGTGAGTAAGTATCTGCTACCTTGCGGAGGTCCTGAGAAAGCATCTGCCTGCGCTTTGCCACCAGCCAGGATCTTGCCTGCGAATAAATATAAAAGCAAGACTAGTTAACCATCTACTTCAACTCATCAAACTTCTCTTGTCTAGATGTCCTCATGGCCTACCTCTTCCGAAAACTTTTTGGAGACTCTCCAATTCCGCCCCCGACCCACATCAATCTCGCTATATCAGTCTCATCAACCACGCTCCACAAACATGGTTCTGGCACCGAATTCCGCCTCACCCTTGAGGCAACTCTTCCTCCAGACACACCCGACAAGCCCCTTACCATCCTTGTATTTGACTCACTCCTAGACCCTAGCGGCCATGTCCTCTATAAGGACGGCCTTGACTTCATCAACGTCAACACAGGCAGTCCAGCAAAACGGACTCAGAGCATAGCTTTGGCGGCAGGTCTAATATCCCCATTGAGCCCTAGTTTGGGTATTTTTTCGTCACCCTTCACCCAGGCATGCCTCACCGTGTGACGCATATCTTAAGGCCTTGTCCCAGGATCCGGCGAGACAAAACAGATAAACCTAAGCAGGTTAAAAATTTATTAAGGAAGAGAGTTATAACTGCTAAGGATAAGGACATAGTTACTTCAGTTTTTATCACATCACAAATATAGAAGTGGGGTCAACATACCGTGTTAAGCTCAGGAGTAAGTTAAATAAGATATAGTGGTATCAGTATAGGACAATTGGACAAAGGAGGAGATTCTAGGGGAGCAGGGTGCTAGAGGTGGTCCTATGAAATAATAGTGTGAGCTAGTAGGGGACTATGAGATGGAGCTGATCCCTCTTATATTGTAGGGTTCTGCTCGCTTCACTGTCATAGAGTAAGGACCTATAGGATTAAGGGCTTCTGTTAGTCACATTTTCTCTTTAGTCAAACTTGTTTTCGGATCTCTAGCTCAAACTGTTGTCCAACAATGATCATACCATGTGGATATAACCCCAGGGGAATATAAGTGGACATCTAAAATGATCCCAGTATCTCGAACATAGACCTTCAATGGAGCCTTGCCAATGGGCTGCTGCGGCAGGTCCCCAAGCATCCTGGGCTCCTGCATCTATTAGAAGTTCATAACACCAGTCTTCATTCGCTCCTCACAACCGTTCCACCAATTGTAAGCGACCGAAGTAATGAAGGAATCAAGGGCTTACTCAGGTCTATACGGTCCTCGGCCATAGTTCTAGCTAATCTAGGGTACTGCCTCCCCTAGATATTGTGACTGAACTCCTCTTCTGATGCACTGTTACCTCTAAATAGTGCTCATTTTATATATAGATGTCAGGGTATGACCATCCGTCTATTTTAGATAATGAACATTCACTAACATCTATAGAATATGCAGGACTTAGTACTTGCCCATATCCTCGGATTGCATCTCCGACAATCGCGTTTATCACGCGGGGTCCGCGGGGTCCCCGGGGAACTTTCCCCACAGCAGCTGATTGCTGTCCGATTCTCGGGTCATCTTCCTCAATTATATGAATTTGTCAGCCTTCGGAGTTCGGAGACATTAATCACTGGCCGAATAAGCTTACTACCTATAAGGTAGGTATCGCATATTCATAATCAGTGCCTGAGTAATAGTACCAAGGTAGATAGAACCATCTCGAAGAGATGCAACAGCAAGGACAGTATAAGATACGCCAACTTGGCCAAAAACCTATCTTCCGGTCCAAGACAACTAACAGTCAAAATGACGGGCTTTGTTCAGAAAACCCACAGAGCACCGTATGAAGAAATCAACCCCCGGCATCCAAATCTAAGCCAGCAACGCCGCACTGTACTTATCACGGGCGGCGCCTCGGGCATAGGATATGCCATCGCGCGCGCCTTCGCTCTCGCCGATGCCGAACGAGTGATTATCCTCGGGCGTCGCGAAGCAGCCGTCACAGAGGCCGTTTCTTCGCTGCGCTCCGAGCTGCCTTCCTCCTTCCAGGGCGAGATAAGAGGTCGCGTCTGTGACGTTTCCGATCAAGCACATATTGACGACCTGTGGGACCAGCTCGCACGGATTAATGTCGATGTCGATGTCGTCGTCCTGAATGCGGCGAGCTTCTCCCAGGCGAAGCCGGTGCTGGATCTGGGAGTTGATACGCTGCTGGCCGATTACCGAACGAATGTGCTGTCTGGGTACCGGTTTGCGCAACGATTATCGGGACAAAATCTGAGCAGGAAGAGGGTATGTCGTTATTGTCCTTCTACATACGCAGTAGTGTTAAAAGGTTCTTCCACCACTAGTACCTGATCAATGTATCCACAATCGCAATCCACAATTTCGACATGGCACCGAATAATCTGAACTACGGCGCAAGTAAGAACGCAGCTACTCTTCTTCTGCAGCTTATCGCCAGAGACGTGCCAGCCAGCGACATGCAGATTGTTAGCTTCCACCCGGGCGCTGTCCTCACCGAGACAGCTCGAAGCCATGGATACGATGAGAATACCCTGCCATGGGACGATGGTAAGCACCTTCCCTACTCTTTGCAAGCCAGTTTACTTTCCTGGTGCTTTCAAGCAAGCTGACATTGCCTGTCCTGGGGACAGTCAACCTCCCCGGCCAATTTGCAGTGTGGGCAGCTTCCGACGAAGCGGAGTTCCTGCACGGCCGATTTGTACACGCTTCTTGGGACGTCAGTGAGCTTCAGTCTGCGAAGACTCGGGCCTTGCTTGATAATGACCCTGGTTTGCTGAGGGTTGGAGTGAATGGCCTGTAAGGAGTCATGTAAGCGATGTTTATTGAATTGTGCTGGCAGACAAAATGCAAAATCACATTTTACAAACTCACATTTTACAAAGTTTATTTTATGATTTTCTGTTTTGTTCCACTTGTTCTAGCCACTCCTGTCACTAGGTACGCGAGGGTGATCGACAGGGTCCTTCGGGAGATCATCTACCTAGTGGGATGTAGGGAAATATAGAGGTTAAGGTTAAGAGGGACATTGTATACCAAGAGAAACTAATAAGCTATATTAGCTATAGATATATCCATAAAATATAATAGAGAGTATTGGAACAAGGGTATTTAGATAAATTGAGAAGGTGTTATAGCAGATCTTACATTCTGGTTTGGGAAACTATGAAAGAATGAAAGATCTGGGGCACTATTTTTGCACATAAGTTGTTAACCAGAATATGAACTATCATTCCTACTATGCTAGAAAGGTATTCTAGACGCTTTTTTAGTGTAGTGGTTTAATAAAAAGTGTACTCATAATTTTCATTTTGGATTATTGTGATTTCATTTCGCCTAGCTACCATTGACTGCCACATTCATGTCATTTAGTAAGTTTATTTTTCTATCTTTTTACTTTGCTCAAGACGCAAGGAATAGTCCATAGGCTTGCAGCAGACTCTTGCCGTTAGACTTCACTTTAAAAGGCATCTGAATCGTCTTCCAAAGGCCATATCCTTCCCATCCCGCCGCATATTGCGAGTCACTCAGATATTAAGCACCATGGCTCTTGCGAGAAGATCTACAAGGTTTAGCTGCCTGAACATCTTTCTTCTAAGCTTTATAGGCAGTGTCATATTCTACTGTTATTTTTCCGCCTCATTCCCCCGGAATCGCAGAATAGCAATTGCATGCATGAATACATTTGAAACCTCCTACGATCATAAGTCCCTATCTAACAAATTCTGTCAGTATCTTCATGATCCCTTTGATCTGCAGTCCTAACATGGCATACAGCCTATGCTAGTAAACATGGCTACCATTTGGAATTTGACTGGTTTGGGGATGGGTACTGGCACAAGATCAAAATGATCGAGAGACTTATAACACAGGATGAGTACGACTGGATATGGTGGATCGATTACGACACCCTCATCACAAACACAGAGACCAAACTGGAGGACCTCATCGACGACTCGTTAGCAGGTGTATCCGACCCAGATAGGATTGATATGCTGTTGACTCCAGACTGGTTAGTCCATCTCTCAGCTTCTGCGGCAACACCTAGAATTCTGACCTCCGTCTCTCTATGAAGTTTCAAATTGAACGCCGGCGCGATGCTCTTCCGCTCCACACCTCGTGCGCTTGACTTTTTGGCCCGGACACAAGCCTGCCGCTACAATCCCCTGCCTGGACTGGGCGAGCATCCCTCTGAGCAAGACTGCATGCTGCAGTTAATCGAGGAAAATCAGCACGGGGAGCAGGACCAAGTACTATACATTCCTCAGTGGAAGATGAATGCCTTGCCGGAAGAGATACCTTGTTACGATGAGCACAAGAGAAAGTGGGAACCAGGGATGTTTGTCGTGCATTTCGCAGGGGCCTGGGCTCATATGCCAAATCGAACGGATGCAAAAGCAGACCTTTTCGAGAAGTACTACCCCTTGATCGACAGTCGACGAGATCTCATTGCTTAAACCTGCTTCATAGCTCGCTGGGACAGTCAGTTTAACATAGACGAGACGTCAGGATAGTCAATGCTGTATACTATAATTGGTTATTTGGATGTAATCTGCTCTGTTTCAGGCTTGATATCTAGTAATAAGGCTATCTTATATTTAAGAAAAAGGATCCAATTTAGTCTCTTTCTGCCGTACATGTTGTCGCGCATGGTTTGAAAGCATAAGTGCAACTCTAGGAATTTGGCTCGCCTACGTGTACTCCAAATACTTTCATTTTGTTTGACAGAAGCGCTCAAGTTTTTGCTTTCTGCCGCATTTTGCCGAACCTGTTGTTGTAAAAGACTACTGCAGTTATTCCTAGGAGAAAGGTGCATTCCCTTGGGGCAACACAGCATAGACAGACGAGGTACTCTTCTTACCTATCTTCTTCTTAAAATCGAGTTTAGTAGTAGAAAGAAAAGCCGGAATGTCATAAACATTCCTGGGTAGCAATAGCTTGTTGGGGGGATTCGGCCTTAGACACGGTCACACGACATATGATCATCCACCGGAGAAGGAGGATGAGGTAGTTATTAATTCTTCTCGAGCCTTTTGAAGTCCACGCGCATAGCTCTATCGATATGAAGGTGATTGTAGTTGAATGCTCCCACAAGCTTTTAGTCTGTGCTTAGGTACTGCATGGAGCTTGGTGACATCTTACCAGATACCCTCTCTCCGTCGCGTAGAGTTCCATTTAAAGTAAACAAAGCAAGACCAGACTGTGTATCCCTGGACGCAAGCTTGCGCCAAAAGATTCTCCGCGATGGCTGGATTTTTGCTGAATTGGGAAGATTGGAACGGCATCGAGTGTGGTTACATCTGTCAGAGTACAGAGAAACAACGCTCTGTAGATTGTATTTCCCTTCTTGTAGCTAGTGGGTCTAGAACGCAGCCCAAGGCGTTCTCTGATCATCATTCCCGAGAATGAGATCAAGGGGGACGCTGTACTCCGTCTATTTTAAGCTTCCGTCGCAGCCTCTGTATCTGCTTTACGATAGTGGAAGGAAGGATGCCTGCTTTGACATGATAGCATTCCAATGCCTAAAATCTCCGAGGAATTATCAGCCGGGCCATTGCCACTGAATTATTGGCGGACGACCTTCGATCCTCATTCCAATTAAGCTTCGTTCATGTACGATGTACCCCTTACAGGCGCCTTTAAGTTCCAGTCCGTGCGAAGGAGATGTGTCAACCTGGATCTACGCTGTCATTCCTACTATGTTACTGCGTGGTGGTTTGATATCAGGCTGACAGGACCAGACTATAACCTACGCGAAGCATACTCACTCTTTTCAACTTCCTGGTGCTCAGGGCATCATTCCACTTTAACCAGGAAATTCTCGTCGGAACTCTGTTACTGGAATCCTGCCTAGGAGGATTGACGTCAGGTGCTAAGGTAGGTGCATTCGTACAAGGGGAAAGAATTGATGGCTGATTTGGAGAAAGATGGATTGTAAACTTGAAACTGGAGAGGATGACAGAGAAACTACAAATACCCTTTGGCTTCCTCATTCACAGCCCAAGCACTCGGGTTTGCAAGCAAGTCACACTACAGTCTGACAGGAATCGAGATTGTCCCTTGAATCCAGCCAATAGTCTTTGTTTATTCTATCATCTACCTGATTCTGGAGCAAAGATGCGGTTCTCCCTCTTCACTATCGTGGTAGCTCTGAGCAGCTACGCTCTGGCGTCTCCTGGCCGCCCCAATGAGGACGGAGGCTGTGATGACGTTCGTTGCGACGCTAAAGTATGTGGGGACCTTGAAATACTGCCCTGTCAAGATGCTAACTCCGTGAAGTGTGTCGAGTCAGGATATGCTTCCGGATACTGCAGCGACGACAGTTCATCTGGGTCGCGTCGTGGTGTTGACATAGTGGGACGATCCTCGCCGTAAGTGATATATAGACCGCACTCATCATAGTTGTCATTTCCATAGAACTTGGCTAATCTCCAGAATCATTACTAGAAGTCAATGTATCTGTGTGCCAGATCCAGTCACAACTACTGTGTCTGTGACAGCCACAGTCACATCAACAACTACCGCATCTTGCACTACAACCAGCACCTCTACCTCTATTACTACAACTACGGCAACTCGCACCTCTACCTCTGTTAAAACAGCCACAGCAACTAGCACTAGCATAACCACCACCACTGCGACGGCATGCCCCACCAAGAAACCATGGTAACAGTGTGACTTGTGTCGCTTCATGAGATCCAGAGACAAGCTAGTAACAGCATGAGCACTTCTAAATGTGGTAGGGCATTCTGTTAAACACTGGACCAACCCGGATGAAGCGATCGTACAAATGGAGGGGGAGGATGTAGCGGGGAGACATGGCTGTATTCTTTTCTTTAGTTTTGCTTACTACTGATGCCTATCTCAGGGTCCAACCCCTGGGGTGGATGGTTGGGACGATAACAACATCGTTGCCATGGGTAGAGAGGTTTTTTCCTCTTACCATACTGTTTTTCTAGTTGTATCTTGCTATAGCTAGCTGAATTGAATAATATTGGTTCCTTTGAGACTCTCCCTTATACGAGCTGGTGTCAAGGACTCAAGTCCCGTCCATTGGTCCAAATGAAGCTGTTCAGCTTGCGAGTTTGTGGCCTAATTCTTGGCAATGTCTCAGAGAACATGTAGAGAATTTCACAGTGCATGAGCCATGGGCTAGTAATAGCACCAGTAGAATAGTCCAGCTGTCCAGGAAGAGAGATACTTATAGGTGTGAGACCTGAGCAATCAGACACTGATGAGGTGTTGGGACTAAGCTTCGCTAAGCCATCGTTCAGATTTGACTTCTCTTGGCTTCGCTAGTCTTGTTTTCCGGACCAATCTTCTTCCTCATTCTCTTGATGCCTGGCTGCCTGTCTATTCCCAGCCCATTTAGGCCCTTGGCACGACAGACTTGGCTTAAGACACGTATCCCGTACTAGCAGGCCCTATTCTCCGAAACTGTTGGCACTGGCGCTGAATGTAACACAGTCAGGTATTTGGAATGTTGGATATTGCTGCATTTTCCAAATTTAGTGCTAACTTCTGCTAAATCCTGCTTGTAGACATTCACTGATAGGCCAATTTTATCATAACCTGCATTGTTTTTAGTCAAATCATCACTTAGATTCTGCTCTTGCCATAAGAGAGGATCTTTCCCATGCATGCATGCTCTCTGATCACCTTTTGATTCGTGCGGTATGTAGGTAGGTTGAGCTTCGGTATCTCGATATTTTCGTTGACACGAAAGTCAACAAAAGATAAGCTACCTAGTAGATAGTCTACTCTCTTCGTTTAGGTTTTGCAAAGAACCCTGGAAATCCAGGCCCACTATTCGGCCGGCCCCACGCCATCACCCGGCAACCCCACACCTCCCGATAGCCTTCCCCTCAGAGATTAAATTTTAAGTGGATATCAGGATTAGGGAGCCGGGCGATTTTCACTCCGACAATAACAGGCAACCATGGTAGCTATTCTCATGCTTGCCCATTGACTTGTAAGCGAGTGAGAGGGTTGGCTTTTTAAGTAGCCTTGCGTCTCATGAAACGACAGGAAGAGCAAGGTTTTGAATGAGGATGTTCAGAACAGCTAACTTGATGTATTCTACTTCGGGAGTGGGGTCTCAAACACAGAGATAGTGCGTGGTCCTCCAGCTCCTTCTGACGTCGAAGCTCGTCGTACATGAGAACGCAGGAAAGTCATCAAACACCGGGGAGATCGATTCAAAGTAAAGCAAGGGGGTACATGGCTGTCGACATTAACGTAGCTCCCCGTCTAACCATTGCGTCACCGACATAGCAAATAGGCAGGTATTGTCTTTATCTCCGAGTCTCGCGTCGACCTTGAAAGTCCACATACCGCTTCTCACAAACATTGAAGGAATCTGGAAATCAAGTAATATGTCGCTGCGGCCGCTACTACGTAGGTAGTCAACCTGAGATCCACGGGCATCGCGAATGATGAGGTGGGTCCAATCATTGAAGGTCGCAGTCTTAAACGGCAATGTAACGGCTCTGTCGTCGTCGTCGTAGCTACCATCCGGGTAGACGACAGAGCCGCTCAGAGTGAGGGTCGCATCGACGAGGCCCTCATCAAGAAGTGCTAGCTCCTTCTTTTTAGATTCAGGTAGATAGCCGCGCAGGAAGGCGAAGAAGAAGCGGTCGCTTCAGGATGTCAAAACGGTATCATTAAGCGGCACATCAAGGAGGGCTGGAGGTGATCTTACGAGAGAATAGGTGTTGGGGCAACCTCGAGGAACTCGACGCTGAATAGCTGGTCTTCTTTTGGCACGGGGTCGTATATAGCATCGCTGTGACCGGGGACCTTGTCTTGTTTGCACATAACGTCCAGGCCGACAAGAGATTTTTGCTGCGCGGGTTTGACAAGGTGTAGATGGGATTTTGAGATGGCTTATGGTGTGGGAGTGAGCAATCAGATACATAGCGCTCTATCTTATGTCAAGTGACTGCCTACTCTCCTCTGACTAACACTGTGTCAGGGCACACAGGCCTATCACCGCAAGCTAAAATTAGACATTACTTTGCCGGTCTAAAGATAGCAATGTACGTTTTGGTTTGCCCCGAACCCAAGGTATATTCGTTGGTACCTTCCCAAATCTGGGATTGTCAAATTGTATGAGAAGGCGCCTTCCTCCGTTGAGGAACAACAAGCTTGGAGGGATGATATACGCCCGATTGTTAGTTTTCTGCAAATTTTTACCAGAAATATTAGATAACCTCCGGCGCTGGTTTTCCCTTCAGCTCAGGAAGGACGGACTCAAAGTCAACAAGATAAGGGCTTCCTTGGGGTTTTGACATGCTTACAGTACGGAGCAGTTAGAACCAGTTATGCTCGCTCAGGGGCCACGTGGCCACGTGGGTCGCGTTAGGGGCCGCCGCGGGTTAGTTAACTTAGGTACTGTACCTTGGCTACATCTTGCTATAATGGGCACAGATCTCTAGCACCCCTCCGCATCACCCTGTCTCGGCGCGCCTTGTCGAGTCTAGAAATCAAATGGCGTTCCCTATTCGCAGCACCCCTCCAGAGATTTTGCACATGGTATTTGCATCCCTATCGCCCACCGATCTTTGCGCGGTATGTCTTACGCATAGTGCCTTGCGCTCTCTTGCCGAGCCATTCCTCTACGCCCATATTCAATGGACATGGACAGGTTTACACGACCCCCCGATCACTCAGTTCCTGCAAAGCATTGTGCATAGGCCTGAGCTCGCCAGATTTGTCCGTGTTGTGGTCCTCAATGGGGACAGTTTCGAACTCGGCTTGCGGGATTATGAATGGAAACGTCCCAAACTCCCAGTCACCGAAGCTGCCTTGGACGAGCTAGTGAAATGCGTCGAAACGATCCATATTCAGTATGCTGAACAATGGATCCAAGAGTTGCGCGCCGGAACGATGGATGCGTTTGTCACAGTTTTGTAATCACAGCTCCCCGGTCTGAGATGTCTCTACCTGGACAAGAATTTTGCCCGAGAGAGCAGCCTCATGGGCGTGATTCTCCGTTCGGGCCTCTGTGAGGAGTTCAAGATAGCCATCTCCCTTCCTTTACACATCTCCAAGATGTGACAGTTGTGTATCCGGGCCTTGGTCATTACATTCGCAATTACACGGACGCCAGGAACACGGCAGACATCCTCCCTCTCTTTTGCCTGCCGTCGGTTGAACGGATAAGGACCTTGATTGATAATCCGCCTACTTTCATGGGGCCCGGAAAATATCCACCAAATCCATTGAAACTCGCATCGCTCGACTTGACGGTGTTGCGCGAAGGGCATCTCGGTCAAGTGTTATCAGTCACCCGAGGGCTTCGGAAGCTTCAGTGGGATTGGTACTACCGCCCGGATCTTGAAGATCATTTTGTCACAGACATTATCGATTTGGACCAAATCGCCGCAGATCTATCTCACGTTCAAGAGACTTTGACAGACTTGACTATTACGGCAGGATCAAACGGCTCACAAGCAGGCCTTAGACGCCCGAAGCTCACACTCAGCGGGTCTTTCAAAACTTTTACCGGACTTCATATGCTGGAGAGATTGGAAGTTCCGATTCCATTTCTGCTTGGATGTTCTCCATCAGCGCCAAATGTGGTTTGCCTAGAGGAAGCACTTCCAAAAAACATCCAATGGCTGACCGTCACTGACGATCTCTCTTATCAGAGAGGATGAGAATGGGAAGGGGAACGGGAGACTGAATACCTGCTAGGGGCTGTTCGATCATGGCTACAAGACTGGAAGAAATCCACACCTCGCCTCCGAGGATTTTGTCTCTTGATGAGAGTGTGGATAGTGCGGGATTGGGACCCTGCGCTGATACAGGGGCTCAGAAACATAGGTGCCCAGACGGGAATTCAGGTTCAAATAATTGAAGGATAAGAAAAGGAGGCAGGTCAAATGTAATTATAGCTCCAGTTATGATACTGATTTCTGCCAACGTGTACGGGACATGCGTGACGCGTCTAGTGGACGAGGGTAATTCTAAGCGACGCCATCACCTGCCAACTTATTACATTCGCCTATTGGATCACTAGTGAGTGTCAAGGAACAAATACCAGCTGAATAGGGAAAAGCGCTATGTCGGCAAAAACGGCCCTGCCAGCGCAAATACGGCCTTCATCCTGACTAGTCTTACTCAAGTGCGGAGACGCATGTCTCGCCTTCAGCTGAACATATTGAGGTGGCCAGCCGAGCCTGTGATCTAGACCAGGCTCAAGGAAGAAGGCGCCCGGTGACCGTATGAATTGAGGCCAGAGCAGTGCATGTCGCAGTGGAAATACCTTCGACTCGCACAGTGGATGGGACCCCTCTCCAATGTCCTTGGGCACAGTGGGGTTGACTAGCCGCCACACTGGTCCAGCATGCACTGCATTTGCAATATTGGCATACATTGCCGAGCTCAATTCGGCTTGAGGAGATAATGCAGTCTTGCGACACAAAATCAAATTGCTACTAACTAATACTATTTAGCAGTTTATGGTGTCCAGACTGGAAATGTTCTTCAAAAACCCCTCAATGAGGCGAGTATATAATTCTAGAATCGGCAGGGGCAGACGTCGAGAATTTTTCGATTGAACTGAACAAGCTTGTGTGGATTGTGTCATTTCGCAGCATCTCCGAAAATATGTGATTGTTCGATTTCATTTCTTCAGCCGTTGGAGCTGTGAAGAACGTGGTATGACAGAATCTTTACAGTAATAGAAAGTGACTGACACTGCAACCACTCCCTGTTGGCAGGTCTCTGATTCGCCCATTGTTAAGTCGCTTGCGCCTCTTGCAGAAGTCATTTCTCATGCAATGCCCATGGTGGTGTGTGACTATCCCCTTCCTACTACTGAGTTGTACTAGTATGCAGATATCTGACATCGTTTCACAGGCCCCATCCTTGACAATGCTGTTCCTGCCATCGACGCCATATCCAACGACGACAACACGTCTCCAAATCCCGACCAGGACGCTTAGCCTCCTCAGTGTCCTGTCTTGGTTGAGCTCGAGCGGCAGCAGGGGATACTACCCCGATCTTGGAAACGGGGAAGGGGAAGGGCAGGAAGGGCATCACGGATAGACTTGGAGCGAGCATCATGAACCTGGAAGCAGACTTTGGGACAGATTGACGTCCATAGAGAGATAGTAACTACCAGTATCCCTGTTACGTTGGACGGTAACCACCTAGACGCTTTTGACCTGTCCTCGCCTGCTGGAGTTCGATTATACTCCAAGTTTGGGTTCAGGGCAGTCGGCACTGTGGAAACAACAGAGAGCACATTTACTAGCATGCTAAGGTCTTCGGGGTAGTCCTTGTGGACAAAATAGAGCAATAGCAGGTGGGGTTCGGTTCGTCCCCTGGATCCGCGGGTGGGCAGCTTCACAAGATGTGGGCGACAAACTAGTCCTTTCGTGGGCTTCATTACCCGGGACCACAAGCTTGCTGAGATGCCATGAAAATTATATCAGGGAGTATGCGCCATACTGGCACCAGGCCAAAGATGAGCTCAGGGATCTTCTGTGGCTGGACGTCAGCACTAAAGCTGCATGGATCTTCCCCACTTACAGGAAAATGTCCAATGATGTCTAGCAGGTAATCCAGTAGTCGGGGGGACTGTCAACCATTCCGAGACATTCTTTATCAGCCGTCACCCACACCATTTGAGCCACTGCCTACCACATGCAATGAGCACATATCGCTCGAAGCTGTTAAGCTGTCCTGTCTCTTGATGTCCACGAGATTCATACAAACAGCATTATGAAGGTCATCATTGCTGGCGCGACTGGGTTTGTGGGACAAGAGGTCCTTTCGCAGTGCCTGGCCCATCCCTCTATCACTTCTATTGTTGCCCTGTGCCGCTGTGAACTGCCCACCACGCATCCCAAACTCCATACTTACCGCATGAAAGACGAAGATTTTCTTTCCTATTCAGATCCCCAGCTCTCTGCCTCTCTCCGAGGCGCAGACGCTTGTATTTGGACGCTAGGCGTTACTCCCTCGCGCGCTTCTGATGAACAGGCCTTCCGGCGGGTGACACTGGAGTATACCAGCCAGGCCGCCAAGGCCTTCAACAATGCCTTTACTGCTTCAAATAAGGCAGGGCAAGAAGCCTCCGCCGGCCCAAAATTTCGTTTTGTGTATGTCAGCGGCGGAATGGCTGAGCGAGACCAGTCAAAACCTCTGTGGTTCAATGCGGGCTATCGTCGTGCGAGGGTATGACCCCTTCCCACTTCTTTATATTCTGCGCGTAGAGATTGACCACCCCAGGGTCAAGCTGAGAATATCCTGCTGGAGCACGCAGCTACTCACTCGACCGCATTCGAGTCATACATCATGCGCCCCGGCATGGTGCTGAGTCGACAGGGGACATTTGTCGATCGCATCCGTGGTCTGGCACCCTCAGTGCGGGTGGACGTGTTGGCGCGGGCAGCGGTCGATGTCGCCGTTCAGGGACATTCGGAGAAAATATGGGAGAATGCCCAAATTACTGAGTGGAAGGGTGTTCGTGGTCGACATAGTTGATTACGTTACTGTCGTATCGATCACTGGCTTTCATATGCTTTTAGCTAGTGACTATACTGAATGCTTCCCAAAGGAACCTCAAGAACGAGATCATTAATCATTAGAGCGTAGTTTGTCCAATCAGAGAACACGGATGCTCCAAAGTCCTGAGAGAACACCGCAGAAGCAGTCCCAATGGAGACCTCATCAGCGAAGAGACATCCTTGAAGGCCTGGAACAACATCGGGAGGTAGGTTATTCTCGCGTAGAGACCACCGTACGACATTATCTCGGCAGCGGCAGCACAAGAGACATTGTTGCAGGAGTCTGTGGGGCAAGCTGGCGTTATCACCCAGGTGTCTCTCCTGCCGTACATGCCTGTCCTAGTACCTGTGCCACGCATGAGGCGGTACTTCACAATATTAGTAGAGGATCTGTGACATAGAAAGGGGGCTTATACAAGTTTCCTATCCTATCTCAGCCTGGAAGACCCCAGTCATCTCATCGGGGCGATGCTGTGCTGGTCCGAGTCTGGTCCGGCCATGGTCCAAAACCCATATCGAGGACCACTACAGCCGCGATGGACTGTAAAACATCTGTACTCCGCCATTTTTAGTGGAGCAAGCGCTCTCCTGAGACATTAACAGCAAGTCAAGATTGTCACGATCATCCTCACCTCCAGACATGTCCATTTTCAGTTACAGCACTGTTTTCATCCGAGCTTTCTGTCTCTGGACAGCATGGAAAGTCCTCCAATACATCGTTCGTGAATATCAGTTCAGATCATTTGCCAAATCACGCCAGTGTGAGCCGCCTGCCCGTGCTCGAAATGCCCTTCCTTGGGGTATTGATCGTGCCTGGCGCCTGGTACGATTGACCGGGGAAGGCGCCGACGTGATGGAAAATGTGATCATGCCGAGCTTCAGGGCCTACGGGTGGACATTCTGCATGACAGGGCTGTTTGGAGAGGAATCCATATTGACAGCAGACCCCGAGAACCTTCGCGCCGTCTTTTCCAGCCAGTTCTATGACTTCCTTACTGGGCGCCGTCGCGCTGCGGCCTTCGGCTACATGTTAGGGAAATGTATTTTCACGACAGACGGGGCATTCTGGGAGCACTCGCGCGCCTTGATTAAGCCTCACATGACCACAGGACAGGTCAATGAAATGAGCGCCACGGAGCGAGCAGTCGATGATTTCCTCTATGCTCTGATGGTCCGCTGTGAGAAGGACAGGGAACGGACCTCGGCCGTGGATCTGCATCCCCTCTTCCTTCGCTTTACCCTGGACCAAGGTACTGATTTTCTCTTTGGCGCAAATGTCAAGTCGCAGCTTGCCGCCATTCCAGGCGCGGTTTTGGATCTGGATGAAGTTACCCGCGTGGCGGCCGACAAGGCAGGCAGTGAGATGACCTTCTCTGATGCGTTTCATTACGCGTCCGTCGAAGTGACAAAGCGGGCTAAGCTGCAGGGCTTATACTGGCTAGCCGATACGAAGAAGGCCCGACAGGCAGTGGGATACCTGCGAAGGTTCGTTGACCACATCGGATGCAAGGCAGCCAGGCGGGAGGGGATGGGGCTTCAGAAAAGCAGAAGCTGCTCCAGGCCCTTGCAACTGAGATCACCGACCCAATCGAGCTGAGAGACCAAGTGTTGTTTATGTTAGTCGCAAGTCGTGATACAACTGCGGCGCTGTTAAGCTGGATGTTTTTAATGCTGGCCAAACATCCGGCAATCTATCGCAAGCTGCGCAAAATCATCCTGGAAGAGTTCGGATCTGAGCATGAGCCAATTTGTCTAATCACCTTCAACACGCTCAAGAAGTGCCGATACCTTCAGTGGGTTATGTACGAGACTCTCCGGCTTTATCCCCCTGGGCCGTTGAACTCCCGTATCGCTGCCTACGATACCACTTTACCGCGCGGTGGTGGTCCCGACGGCAAGTCTCCAATTGCGATCAGGGCTGGTCAGACGGTCAATATATGTGTGTATGCAATGCAGCGCCGAACCGATCTCTGGGGGGGTGATGCTCTGCTATTTCGGCCCGAACGGTGGGAAGGACGAAAGTCAGACTGAACGTGGCTTCCATTTTCTGGGGGACCACGTACCTGTCTGGGCAGTAAGTATCTTCGTTAAGATATGCAGCCCAAATTATTACTGACGTATAACAGAGCAATATGCCCTAACCGAGGCGGCATATTTGACAGTCCGCGTGCTTCAACGATTCGAGGACATTGAAGCCCTTGAAGACTTATCCCATATCCCACAGACAGTAACTACAACACTAGAAGCTGTAAATGGAGTGAATCTGCGGCTAAAGAGAGCATCCAAATAGATAGTGGATCAGTCATATTACAATCGTCATACTGATACTCTTGAAGTTGACTCGTTAACCCCGTAGAGACCTGTATCACTCGAATGTGCTTCCCAGTAGTGTACTTGGAATAATCTTTCTCTAGAAGAGGATATTATAGTACAGATCTCTGCCTACCATACACTGCGTGTAGTAGTACATACTGGACAATCATTGTATGGTTTCTACTCCAAAAGTGCAACCCCCTGAAGACCGCTTTGCAGTGTCTCAGTTAAACGGCGCATTGTAGCTGAACATCCCTAGAGGGTCCCACTTTCGCTTCAACTGTCTCAACCGCTCCAAGTTCTCCGATCCATACAAGGGAACGGGCAAGTGAAGCATTGGAGTCTATATATAGATATCTTACTACTAACTAGTACTATTTAGTATTCCTATCATCCTATTAAGTGTTAGTAATTATCATCTGCTAACACTTTTTAGGTATATAATCCTAGAATTCATAGGCTTGATATTAATAACTTCTAGGTAAACTGTGTGAAGTATGCATTTCCCAGCTGCGCAGCATCTCTAAAAAGATAGGATTATTTGATTTCATCTCTTCAGCCGTTGGAGCTGTGAAGAACATGGTATGGCAGGAAGCTTCACAGTAGTAGAAAGTGACTGACACTGAAACCACTCCCTGTGAAGTATGCATCTTATACAGCCAAGCTGCAACATGACTGTGCTGCAATTTAAGACCTTAGTACCCCTCCTCCGCATATAATAATCATGGACAACCTTATATGAAAACTATTTTCCTAAAACCATCATATCTACCACAAGCCACCCAAGACTCTTTCAAGAATGGCAGCTAACAAACCAGCACCGCGTGAAATAAAGGGTACTCCAGAAGATCATGAGCCCATCGTGGAAGATATCCTCAATTACCACTCGGATTTACCGTACGACGTCATCTACATCCCACTTCTTCCGAAAGAATACGTTTACAGGGTTACCTGTGATGACATCCAATCCGTCTCCAAAGATCGAAATTATATAAACGCTTGTCTTCTCGAGGCCTCAGGCCTGGCACGAGTCAAGCGATTTCGCCCAAGAGATGCATCGAACCCAGAGCGGAATCCCTTTCAAGTCAAAGTTGTGCCTAGAGAAGATGTTGTGCCTAGAGAAGATGAAGCGGGAAAACATGAGGATATAGTTCAATAAAGCTATGATATTGGTTTTCGCAGTCTGCCATTCAGCAAGGTTTCATTTCAATACCAGCTGTAAGAAGCAGCTAGTGCCTTAGCCAGGAGCCTTAAATGTCTTGAGTTCATCATTAACCAACGCCAAACTCCAACCCGTATATACACAAGTACCTAATATTACACATGAGCTCAACCACCTGCATAACATCATTCCTTTTTCGACACCTCCTTGTTTCCATCTTTCTGCCCCCACGTCCACACATCCCAAATATGCTCCTTGATCAAATCCCCATACCCCTTCCCCTCCTCCAACGCCTTCTGCTCCTCCCTCAGCCGCCTTTCCTTCCACCCCTCCGTCTCCCCACCCATCCAAATCCGCTCCGCAACACCCTTATCCTGCGCCTGCCTCGCCTTCAACCTCTCCAGCTCCTCGCCAACAAGTCCCCCCTCACGGATCTGCGCATCCCGCGCGGCACGCAGTTTCGCTTGGACTTCCTGCGCCCGCTGGCTGGGGAGGTCGGCGATAGCCAGTGACGGGGCTTTGGCGATGCGCGCCTCGATGCGGTCGACGATACTGCGCCCTGTGCGTTCGCGGGTGAGGTGGTTTGCGGAGACGCAGAAGGCGCCTGCTAGGAGGACGGTGAGGTGGTCTAGTTTTCTTGGGGGGAGGGCGATGAGAACGGGGGAGGCGATTAGGAAGGTTAGGGCCGCGTAGTGTTTGAAGCGGAGGTAGTCTGCTTCTCGGGTGGAGTGGATGTTTGGTTCTGGTTGCGGGTTATTTGTGGTCATTTTGGGTTGAGTTCTCTGCTCGAGGTTGTGGATTCGAGAGTGAGCTTGTTCGGAATAGGTTGTATTGATTAGGATTTCGGTAAAGGAATTATCCTGAAGACTGTGATGGCGATGGTGGTTGATGCAAAATTTACGGTGGCCGCACTAACCAGAGATGCAGTCCTTGGCGTTCTTTTCCGGGCCGTCTGAAGTCTGGAGTTCTGGACCTTCAGGCACAGCAATCATGGCTACAGTAGGGGTAGATAGTCGTTTCAGGGCAACACATTCAAGGTTAAAGACCATCAGAGATTGATCTACGGCATATAGGAACCCAATTTGTTCATTTGACAATCAGGTTCCAGCTGATCGAGCTGTTAACACATGGCCAGCCAGGGAAGGATCGGGAATAATATGAGGCTACATAACGATCTCTGCGTTAAAAACCAGATATGATACCCCAAAAGACATGTGTTTGAGGAATGATCCGGACAGTCGTGTGATAACGTGGAAACAAACAGAGATCAATCGAAATGATGATCAAGCTCAAGATTAGTCACGTGATTTTCTACTCTATTCTGTAGAGCGCCACGTTGTTGGTCTGTAGATAGTAGTAGAAAAGTGCGCACATTCTATACCTGTCCATCGATATATGAAATTCTGCTGATGAGTGGTGGTTGCAATCCCTGAACAACATGAATGAGCCGAATGACCATTGTCGAACGTGAACCGTAACGTAGTAATCTGCGCCAGCCCTAATCACATCGGTCGTCGGCACCGGCCGGCATCCTAAGAATAGCCCCCGCCAAGCTGGACAAATGGAGTCTGAGGAAAGCTTAGCCACAACAAGAGTGGAATTGAACCCGTGGTTTCACCGCATGATCCGCGTCTCTGAAAATGAGGTTGCCTAACTGTGTAACAAGCCACAATATTGTGGATTCAAGGCACGGAGAGAGTGCTTCTACAAGCTGACGTACGAGGGAATCTAAAGTTTCGGCAACCCTATCTCAAGCTTACTGCAGTCTAACTGAGCGATTTGCTGATATCGCAAGATGGACAGATATACAGGATCATAAAGACGGGAGATCAAGTTCACTGTGGGGCGCTTCTTCTGTTGACTTTTCGAGATAAGCAGATAGCGCGCTGGAAGATGAAATTTGACACCTCGGATCCAAAGTCTATTAAATAATGATGCGACACTACCCGTGTAAATGAGAATGAATTTAGGGTAAGCCCATCAGAATCATCAAAACGGAAAAGGAGACTCCACCGACAACGCAAGCCGGCTGGGCTGAGGGCCAAAGAGCGTGGATTCCTCCTGTGCCATGAGTGGTCCAACTCCACCCAACCATATGCTTTTGCTCCGTATTCGTTTCAGTATTGACTTTCCATTGCAGCACCAATAATTCCGGCTATTAAACTTAGTGGCGGTGCTATCGTACTGTTATCTTCTATCGGCGTCTCTACCAGGAACTCAGGGTTCGCGAGTACATAAACCCACCTTCTCCCGTCTCCGTTTTCTTTCAAGCCGTCCCCGTCCGTTCAAACTCGCGCCGATCTCTCCGCACCTCATCCTCTCTACACACTTCTTCATCTCTAGACTACTCTCTGTATAAAGTCCAATCTATATATAACAAAATGGGCCTCTTCGACTTCTTCAAATCCACCAAGGACTCTGCTCCCTCCCAGCAACAACCCACCTGGGACCCCCACACCCTCACCATGCAGCAGCCCGCTAGGCCCGAGGCCCCATCTACAGAGCGTGTCGTGACCGAGCAACCGGTTCGTTTCATCCCCAATCCCGTTCATCCTCACCAATCCCTTTCTCACAAATGGGAATAAAATACTAATCGTGTCTAAGAATAACCAGGAGTCCATGAAGATGCAGCTGCGCGGTGGTGGCGCCGGAGATGTTTGCTGTGGAGTGTATGGCCCCTGATAACTTATACTAGTATGGCGACGGAATTGGCTAATGTGGATTAGGTGCGCTGGTATTCTCTGCTTTGAGTGCTGTGAGGACTGCTGTTAAGCATCGGCATCGCTATCGCTGGTTTAGCGACTCGAGGCTCATAGAATGGAGTGATGAGCAGGTAGCTGCTCGGTTCCTGCGATGTCGGCTGCCTCGGTTTGAAGTCTTTTTGGCAGTGCTGTTTTGTCCTACGATGCTCATTATACCCATCGCTAGCTGATTGTATGGACATAGAGAATGAATTCTTGATATTGTTAACCCTCTTTCAATATTTTCCATTTGCTTTGGGGAACTTTTTTTTTCGTTTGAAGTTTTCAACTTGCTGATTTTGTAGAACGCAGTCGAGATCAACCCAACCTGAATGCTATGCAGCAGATAGCCATAAATCGATGGTAAAACCCAGTAGGATCCTTGCTGCACGACTGCTATGCCCTCGGCCATTGCGACGGTAGGACGGAAGTAAGAGGAGGTACTCCGTCTGTCCACTACCACTTGTTTTTCTCGAGGTCAACGCCAATGGTGGTCGTCTTAGTCAACTCCAGTTTTCCAGCCTCGTATTTCACAGTTCCATTTGGCATATAGCCAGCCGCCTGAATGACGCCGGCGCTCACCTCGTCAATGATCTGACCGAACTGGGCGTTGGTGTTGATATGGCATCTTCTGTTAGCTGACTCGCAGTGGGCAACCAAGGCCGCGGCTGTCTTGAACCTACGGTGACATCCGGGACACCTAGATGTTTAGCAGTAGTTGTTAGCATTCGTTCCAAAGAGCTAGGGCACCAATGCGTACTCCATGCCTCTTGCGCCCTGACTCTTCTTCAACATATGCTCCTCGAACGCCTTCATGGTCTTGAAGCGTGCTTTGCAAGGACAGACGTATTCCCCGCTGTACGAGTCGAAAAAGGTGGTCGGGTCCCAGTTGTTCTGCAGAAAGCGCAGGACCTTGCCAGCGTCCGGGGTTCCCACGGCAAACGGATTCTCGCTCTCGTCGTTCTCCTTCTCCGACTCCGCAATGGTTATGAGTCTCCCCTTGCCCTTCCACTCTCTTTCCCCAGCTTTTTCCGCGATGGCAAGATCAGAGAACGCCATCAGGTCAGCATGCGTAGGGTTATCCGTTGCTCTCTTGGCACCCGTCTTGAGCTCCGGCCAGTGCTTCTGTGACAACGAAGCTCCACCGTCGCCAGGCTTCGGCGGGTTTGCCATCGCCTCGCGGTTGTCGTACTCCAGAGGATTCATATTCACCTTGACGCCGCCGTCGACGTCATCCGCATCGCCGGGACGGGGAATAATGGGCACGGCCGAGCCCACGCCACCCGTGAGAGCCTGCTTGATCATGATCTTCTTCGCTTTTTCCTGGAGGAGACGCCTCTTGGTGATCTCGGGACACTGGTCGTCTTCGATGTGGCGCATGAGGCCGCTGGCGTTGTGGAAGATAGCCTTGCAGCCATAGCAGGTCAGGGTTTGTTTGGCGCGGTGGTTCTACCATCGCTACAGTTAGTATTCGCGTGCAGAAGACTGGTAAGTGGACAGCTCACCTGGTGGATGTGCACGTCACGACCGCCCTCACTGCGGAAGTCGACGGCGCAGATGGGACAGACGATGTGCTTGTTGCTTTTGATCTTGTGGATGAGGTGGCGTTCCTCGTTCTCGAAGTCCTCGTCGCAGCGGGTGCAGTATTCGTGTTCGGGGGCGGAACCTTTGTGTTTCTTCATCTCCTCGACAGTGTTGAAGCGGCGAGGGCAGTCGGGAAAAGTGCAGAGCACACCACCTTTCTTGGGTGTAGCTGGGTTAGGCATCTTGATGGTCTTCTTGAAAGGTGGGATACTGTATGAAGGATGGAAGGGAGCAGAGGTGTTGGAAGAAACCAAGGAGCTTGTCAATTGAAGTGCTAGTTTGAACCGGCAGATGGGGAGAAGAAGAAGTAAAGTAGAGTCTGGCAGATGGAGAGAAGAAGAAGTAAAGTAAAGTTTGCCTTATGGTGTTGAAGGACAAGTGAGAGAAAGTGAAAGAGCAGAGTACCTCTAGGAAATCTCACTGGCTGTGCCCGGTGTGTCGTGTATCAAGGGTGTAAGTCATTCACTCTTTTTCTCTGAGTCTATCAGTGCTTTGCTAGAGACACTTGAAGATGATCTACTAGCCTTAATGGCAGTTCTCACTTCTGGTCCTTCCTCTGGGGATACTTTCACTTCGATGTGGAATTGACCTGAATAATTACTCAGGTACTTATCAGCTCTTAACTGGCCCTACAATTAGTCTTCCTCATATCCCATTAAGGGACAGCTCAAAGCATGAACGTGTCACAATGAGTATGCTTCAAATTGATAGTTAGTACAAGTATACTACTCCGAATCAGACAACACATAAGAACTCATCGACCCTATATATCACATAGGTGCTACCATATTTTATACTGCCTCTCCAGATTTCAAAGGCCTACTTCAACTTTAACAAGACTTACTATCATAGCATATTCCATCAGAAACGAGAGAAAGGCAACCTGCCATTGTCAGCCATATCCAAGCCTCTGCAGAACCCGAACCGAAACTCACCATTTTCCCCTCAGAGTAATAACAGCCCAATTATTCCCATCCGCATCCGTCTCCTTCTCCACCTTGGTCGAAAACGAAATAGCACTCATGATCCCATCCCCAAACTTCTCATTGAGAACCGCCTTATACGCATACCCATAGTTCTGCACAATCTCATACAACCGGTAAATCAAGGGCTCCTTGGGAGGCATCTCAACGGAGCGACCGCGGTCCGGGAAGCCGCTCAGCTGCTCTTCGAGAACCTGGGGCGAGATATTGAGGAGCTCGGAGAGTTTCTGGATGTCTTCGGGGGAGGCCTTTGCCTGGCCGTAGAAGAGGGCTGCTGTGGCGACTTCATTGCGGCCGATGTGCTGGGCGATTTGCTCGAAGCTGAGTTTCTTCTGGGCCTTGGCTTTGAAGAGAGTTGCGGCGGATGCTGGGAGGTTGGGATGCTGGGTGGCCTGTGGTTGTTTTGTTAGTGGGTTATCCGGTGGTTCTGGGGAAGGGGTCTGACGTCAAGTGTTGCGAGTGACATGATGAGGGTGGACGTGGTCAGTTGCCTCGATTCCGAAAATATATCTGCAAGAGTATGACACTATAATTACCGACAGTTTCAATCGTTTAAAGAGATAGGTAAGAATTGTCTTCCATTTGGAGCAACGTCACCCTTTTATATCCCGATGCGGGACATGTTCTCCAAATGTGAAATCACCCCATGCGGGGAGAGAAAGATAAGGTCGTTGTCACTGATACAGCACTGTTACTACTCCATTACCTTATCCTCTCCTAACTTATCTGACTATTTGCATAGATAAGGTTATTTACTTACCATACCTGACCAGTCTCCAGCAATCCCTGCGGGGTTCCTCATTCCCAGGTCTCGCTCTGCTGCAGTACCTTGGTGGGCTTGGAGAAGCCTCACTCGGAACCCCCAAGATCAATGGTTCTATATCTCTCGGTTCCTTCCTGACGGCATCTCCGCGGAAAATTCATTCCTTATCAGATCGTCCGATGATTGGTCGTAGGTCTATAGCTCGCCGGTGGCTACGGAAGAGCAAAAAGATATATTATCAAACGCACGAGGTCACACCGAAGACTGAGACATCAGTACCTGGTACCTTCGATTGTGCATACCATCGACAATCCTATCTCACATGTACAGATCCAGAAGCAGCAGATGGTCTTGATCCGGTGTCCAGTGTCATTTTACATCTGCACAGAATGATCAAGTTCGAGTCCTCAGCTGGGACACTGTTCCGGGCATAAAACATTGCTGCCAGAATGAAAAAAGATTCTGAACAGCCTTTGAACTCAGTGATCTTTATCTTCGACGAGGAGTCCGTGAACTCCAGCCACAAATCATTGGTGATTGCATTTATGGTGTTTAAATGCTGCGCCACAATTGTGCAAATAATGCTTGTTGCGGGATAATAGGCAACACTTCAGTACCCCGCTAAGTGCTACAACTGAATTCCCTGGATATGCGAAGGAAATGTCATTTCTTCATGAATTCAGAGCTGTTTCTGTTACTGAATAGGCAGACAACTCCATGTTTGTGTAAAGATCAAAACTAATGATGGCTTGTCAGTGAGGAGATCTCCGTTCCCTCTTCTCCCAGCTGAAAGTGGGCTGTCTCGATTGTCCGAGGATAGCGGGGCAGTAGTGGCGTATTGGCGTGCCGCGTGTCAACAAACTAACGAGCTGTCGGTGAGGCTGTGTCAATGAGGGACTGGGCTGATCTGAAACCGACTTATGTCGGTTGTCCAGCTGATATGGATAAATTGTTCCGCATCCCTCGAAGTTCGTTGTTGATTCTGTATGCAATCAGCTGCGTGCCTCAACCCCTATAACTCATCGTCTTCTATTGACTGCGGCAATGTCTGGACGAGAAGATGATTTAGCCTACGGGTACCACCGAGGGGAAAGTGGTCAGGAAGAGAGCACGAGAAGCTTAGTTGGTGATACCTTCAAAAAGCTGAAGGACACTTATAAGCAACAACACTCCCACCCCCAACAGCCAGGACAGAACCAGCCTCAGAGTTATCCTCCAGGAGGTTATGGGGTGAGCCGTCGAAGATCGCGCGCCTCGTGCTTGCAGTGACTAATTATGTGACAGTCGGCTCAGGGTCAGAGTTACCAAAATCAAGGATCCGCACAAAGCTACTACGGGAGCCAGAACCAGAATACGTACCAGAATCCCGATTACCAGGCAAAACCCGCGAAACAGGACAAACTTTCAGGACTTTTTGGGAAGCTTCAAGACACCGTCACCGTCCTTGGCTCCGAGGTAGCCCAGCGAGTCGGCAATGCTATCGATCCACAAGCATATGCACAGTATGGTCCGAATAAGCCTCAGTCGGGGCACAGATTTGGTAGCTTCGCTGCTCCGCGACAGAACAACGATGCGAAGTGGTATGTCGACGGATGCTCTTACTTCTACGCCGTCTCAAAAGCACTCGAGAGCGCCAGGGAGACAATCTGGATTCTGGACTGTAAGTGACGGATTCTCTGGAGAGACAACGGCCCCCTTTCGCGACTGACTCCCTTGATAGGGTGGCTATCTCCTGAATTGTACCTGAGACGTCCACCTGCGAAAAATGAACAATATCGGCTGGATCGGATGCTGCAGGCCGCGGCGCAGCGTGGAGTGCGGGTGAACATCATTGTGTACAAGGAGGTTACTCAGGCATTGACTCGTATGTACCAACTCACAGATCAAGACTGAGAGAGAATGCCGGTTCCGAGCGCATTATACTGACGGACGTGCAGTGTCCTCCTCACACACCAAGCACGCTCTCGAAGGCCTCCATCCCAATATCGCCGTGTTCCGCCACCCCGACCATCTTCCCGATCGTCAAGAACTTGCGACCTCGATTACTTCCTCTCTCCAAAACCTGTCCTTGGACACGGCTTCAATTGCAAAGATGTCCGGCGACGCGCTCAAGGGTCTGTATGGCATGAACGATGATATGATCCTCTACTGGGCCCACCATGAAAAACTGTGCTTGATCGATGGCAGAACCGCCTTCATGGGAGGGTTGGACATGTGCTTTGGCCGATGGGATACGCACCAGCACGCCATTGCCGATGTTCATCCCACAAATCTCGACGACATTGTCTTCCCTGGCCAGGACTATAACAATTCTAGAGTCCTTGACTTCCAGGATGTTGTGCACTGGGAGAAGAACCAGCTGGATCGGAAACGCACCTCCCGTATGGGATGGTCCGATATTTCGGTGAGTTTGCACGGGCCGGTCATAGAAGATTTGCGTCGGCATTTCGTAGAGCGTTGGAACTTCATCTACGACACGAAGTACCAGGTTCGCAAGGACACAAGATATACCAGACTTGTCTTGTATGGCCGACCGAGCTCTCCCTCCGGTCAACAATACAATACCCAACAGTCGGCGCCACCTCACCACCCTCCGCCCGAACAACAGGCTCCTGGCCTCTCGCCTTATTTCTCGCAGCCGAATACTGGCGCTCAAGGAGCACCGGGCTACCAGTCGCCATCTGGCTACGCGGGCTACTCCCCGTCTCAGAGTGGTGGCCACCAATCCACTTATACTGGGTCGTTCCCTCCTCCCCCTCCGGGACCGCCTCCTAGTCAATATTCCCCAGTCCCTCAATCTCAAGCACAAGGTCATGGTCAAGCTCCCTATTTCCCACCTCCCCCTGGTCAGGAGGCATCGCATTCCCAGACAAGGGGCTTTGACGACTCCTGGGAGGCGTCTCGTGGCCAAGGCGACTCCGAACGGGGATCAAGCTTCGACCCTCGCCGCCTCAAGGAGGAGCTCGCAGGATACGGCAATGTCCTTCGCGGGCAATTGGCGGGACAAGTCCATCAATACCAGGATCGTCTGACTTCCTTTGGGCGCCCAACCTCCCAGTCACGAGGCAACATGTCCTGCCAGATTGTGCGCAGCTGCGCGAAATGGAGTAATGGAACACCCACCGAACACTCGATCGCCGATGCCTACGCGGCTCTGATCCGCAACAGTGAGCACTTTGTCTACATCGAGAATCAGTTCTTCATCACGGCAACGAGTGATGCTCAGAAGCCGGTCAAGAACAAGATTGGTGCTGCTATTGTGGAGCGCATTCTGCGCGCAGCGCGGGCGGGCCAGAAATACAAGATCATCGTCGTGATCCCGTCCGTCCCCTGCTTTGCTGGTGATTTGGAAGACGATGCGTCTTTGGGAACGCGTGCCATCATGGAGTTCCAGTATAACTCCATCAACCGCGGAGGCCACAGTATCATGGAGTCGATCGCCAAGGAGGGGTTTAACCCGATGGAATATATCCGGTTCTATAACCTTCGCAATTACGACCGTATCAATGTTAATAGTCGCATGATGGAAGCCGAGCAACGAAGCGGTGTCGACTATGAAGACGCTCGCAGACAACATGATTTGAATACGGTGGGTCAGGGAGGCTATGGTCCTGCAGCTGCTCGGACGGCTTTCGACACAAGTGTTCCATTCCAACAACAATATCAGCAGGCTGCTCATCAAGTGTCGACTGCCAAGCCGACGTCAAGCCGGTGGGATACTGTTAGTGAGTGTTATATGCTTCACGGCGAGGACATTCGCAACGTGCCTTGGGAAGGCCCGAGTGAGGCTGAGATAGATGCATTCGTCACTGAAGAACTCTATGTTCATTCTAAGGTTCGACATCGCCCTTGTATATTGAGACTGGTTGGCTAATGATGAATAGGTTATGATTGCCGACGACCGGGTCGTCATCTGTGGCTCTGCCAATCTGAATGATCGTTCGCAACTGGGAGATCATGATTCGGAGATTGCAGTCATCATCGAAGACTACACTCCCGTTCAGTCCAGCATGAATGGCAAGCCGTGGACCGCCAGTCGCTTTGCTGCCTCTCTGCGTCGACAACTGTTCCGCAAGCATCTCGGCCTCCTGCCACCCCAGGATTACGAACGCCCAGACGCCAACTCTGAACCTGTCGGCGTTCCCAACCACTTTGACTTTGATGCTCCAGAGAGTCAAATCGTGGCAGATCCGCTTGCGGATACCCTTCAGAGCCTCTGGAACACTCGCGCCAAGACAAACACTGAGGTCTTCCGCAAAGTCTTCCATGCCGTTCCGGACGACACCGTGCGCAACTGGGCGACGTATCGGGAGTTCTACGGCTACTATTTCAAGAACATGGACAAGGACGACAAAGCCAGGCCTGCGCGATACGAATATGGACACGTTGTGCGGGACGACTTCCCTCCTGGTCCAGAAGGCGTTCGACAGGTCAAGGAGCTGCTGAGTCAGGTCAAAGGCACGCTGGTCGAGATGCCACTGATGTTCTTGATCGAGGAAGATGTTGCAAAGTCGGGGTTGACTCTCAATGATTTGACGGAGCCCCTCTACACTTGAGGGTGTTGGGATATTTCTTTGTGTAATCTCGAATTACGAATCTAGCAATTTGGATAATTTGATCTTATCTATTCTTTCTTCTGGTTGAATCTTTAAGTTCACTCAGTGGTCGATATTGTTCGTTGAAGAACAATACCAAGAAGCGGCCCTCTGATTGGACGACTACATACTTGGCCGTCAACCTCATCCATCAATCCGATCTCTAGATATTGTTGGTACAACTCTCTCATTATGAGAGAGCTGTGTTTCTGCCTTCTTGGGAACGTGATCGGCAGGCATACGATACGCCACTCGATATCCTTGTATCTTTCATTGTCCTACAGGAACCGCAACGGCGTACGTTGTGGCAGCGCGTCAATCCTCTAGGCATGAACCTGGGTTGGCGTCGGATCAAGACAGACCCATGTTTACCAATGAAGTCTCCCTATTCATCCTGTATATCCCTTGTCGTGAAGGCAAAAAAACATGAAATTCAGGCTGACCACGAATCGTGTCACAGGTCGATTGTCACATACGGAGACTGCCGAAATGGATGCCTTCTTTACGCGGCTCGGGATCCCCGAGATCCTAGCAATGAATATCCCATTGATACCAGGAGCAGTTTATCCCATTGATATCTGGAGAAGAATGCTTGCCGTAGATTGGCGGACATTGACTGGCGACGAGGATGACAATGGCAAGTCTTTCAGGTCGAGAACAATATCAAGCTGATCGAATACTCCCACCAGTCACGGCATTGACGAGCCATCGCAACCCCATTGACCCAGTCGGGAAGAATACCAATGCTCTCGACCTGAATGTTGATGATCTTTCTTTACCCAACTCTCTGGTATAGCCACTCAACGTGCACGCCACCCTTGACGTCCGCGAAAATACATCCATTCCTTTCAGCCACCAGACTATCATCACGCCTCCTCCATCCAATCTTCCTCCTCATCATACCGAATCAAAGCTAAGATACACCACTTGAACAGAGATCGCAGGCCGACTCAACACCCTCAGACGAAGATATAAAGCCATCATGGGATCCCCCTCAATCGTCCTCTTCTCTCTCACCATCAAGCACTCCAATCCCAAACTCCAATCTTCAATCTTTCAATACATTCTTTGCTCGCAAACCCCCAAATCAATCAAAATGTCTCCCCAGAACATCGAGTCCTCTGCCGTCGTTAAGGGTATGCCTCTCCCCCTCCCCTCCCCTTCCCCTTCCATACAGCATTTGCAGTATACTAACATGTGCACAGCTTCCCCCGGTGGCGGCTGCGTCGTCATGTAAATGACCATGACGAGGCCCCCGTCCGCAAAGTTCCGGCATACCGACCAGTGCCCTTGCCGTTAATTTAACTACCGCCTGCCCAAGATCAACGCGCCCAAATGCGGGCGTCTACTATCATTTCCGTTTGAGTTGTTTCTGCTATAGTGACCTTATGACTCTGTTCACCTTTACGCACACGATTATCCGACATGACTCTCGACTTCAACTTCGTTGGATGGTGGCTGTTTTGGGGGATAGCCGGGTAGTGAGGATGAGGAGGGGAGGAAGGGACGTTGCGTTTTACCTTACTGAAGGGGCAGGCTGACAAGATTTCCGGGCAGTAGTTCTGGAGCTCTTGGCTGCCTGTTCGTTCCACTCTCTTGGTGCTTCTGTTTTGTTCTTCCGGGCTAGTCTAGCTTGTTGTATCTTGGGCTGGGTGAGATCTGGTCAGTGCTGGAATTTGTTTTGCTACAAACTTTGATCGTGATAGTTCGGAATGAAAGAGATCTGATCAATTGCTTCGTCGTAAGCTGTAAATTTGTAAAGGCCTAGAGATATCATGGATAGTTGGTTGAAACAGGTCTGATCTCATGTTATACGCTAGGGTATATGAACGCAATACTCATAGTACAGTCTCCTTCCGAATGGCATCCACCCGAGCGATATCATCCGCACTCGGCTCCGACTGTAGGTCCGTGCCCGCGAACGCGTTTTCCAGTGCGTCCTCGACCTGTTCGACAACATGCGAGATGAGCCCCACGGAGCGAGCCATGCCGATCTGAGACATTTCCTCTCCGACAGCAGCCTCGATGCGGCCATCACCGCCGTTCTGCCTCATTTCCGCTTCGAAGGCATGACAGAGGGTCTTGAGGGGTTCAAGGAATCGACTGCGGAAGTAGGGGTAAGTCTTCTCGAGCTGTAACTGCGTCCGGAGCGTCGAAGATTGGAGCAGGATGTAGTACAGGCTTAATGCGGCGTGGATGGATGGAGCCAGTGTCTGAGAGAATCTGATCCACGACGCTGCGATGTCTTCGGACAAGTTGAGAAGCAGATCGGCGGAGTTGAAGAGCAGTGGGAACAAAACAGAGAAGTAATGAGGGTCGAGGAAGATGTTTGCGGCGTTATTGGAGGATTCAGCTGCGGCTAGAATGTCCTTCTTCAGCCACTCGACTGCGCGGTCCTTTACTGTCAGCAGCTGCTCGTCCTCCAGGACTCTGCGGATGACTTTGAAGCGGGTAGTTTGAGAGGGATGGCTGTGGACAATGACTTCAGGGATCTGGCGGATGACGCTGTATGTCTGCCGGGTCGTACAAGCAGTCACTGCGAGCACGAAATCGTAGAATTCCTTGTCATCCGTGGGTTCTCCAATCGCATTGTTGCGTAATGAAAGGGTAGTTAATGTGAGTAGAGAGTCTAGAAGCGGCTGCGGGTGCCCGAATCCTACCTCCTCCGGAGTCTTGACTTGCCCGATGAAATTCGAATAGATACGTGCGAGATCAGGGAAGACCGGGATGGGAGTAACTTGTCCGGACGAGAACAGCTCAGCCATGGCGGCCCGTCCAGCGAGCAGTAACAGCGAGCCATGCCTCTCCAGCGGAATTTCCTCGATATTTTTTGGCGGCTCATCGAAATCCAATGGCGCAGGGTGGTTTTTAGCTGGCTGGAAGGCAATTGCGAGCAGCTGATCGTCGCTCAAACCAAAGTCACTCGACAAAGCCTACATCGGTCAGAATGTGCAATGCTCGTCGAGTGGGTTAACCTACTATCATCTTCGCCAGTATCATGTCTCTGTCCTTCAAATAGTTGTTATCGGTATACACGTCGGTTTGCGAGGCCTTCCCGGGTAAGCGCGTCTCAGGATGAAGCTTCTCATGCAACCGAATGGCCCAAGACATCCCCGGGTCCATGGGACCAGCCAGACTCAGTAAATAAGATTTGAGCAGTTCAATTAGACCAAACTGCAAGAAGCGTTTAACAAGAGCTGTCTCGTCATTGCTCTTCGGCGTCGGCGACGGAGATTGAACTTCGGCCTCGGGATCTGGGGCGGACGCGGCTGCCACCCGCAACACGCCAGACTCGCTGGCCGATCTAGGAGGTGGTGCTGGTCTTTTCGTCGGAGACACGTCACGGAGAAACTCCAAAAGTGCAATTGTTGTCTCGCTGGTTGGCATTGAGGTGTATGCTTCTAGCGCTGCCTGGAGAGATGTCGCGAGAAATCGGCTTGGGGATTTGGTCTGAATGCGGGAGTGTAAAATAGAGAGCATGGCGACAAGAGAATTGAACTGCAAGACATATCGTGGAGGCGTTGTGGTTCCTTCGCTAAGTCCGTCATTATCGCTGGTAGTTGATTTAGACTGTGTTCCCGGTGTATCTAAGTCCGCTGGTGGGGTGTGGGCGTTGGAGTCGTCCTCATCAGGTTGAAGCCGCATCAGAGCATCAGAAACCCTCAAGATGACTTCTCTGGGATTACCAAGGCGGGCGACATCTTGCAAGCATTCCAGCGACTGGGGCAGCATTGGTAGTAAAAGCTGGACCAGATCCCAGCCGATGTTTGTGGTTAGGGTCTCATCTTGTAGCAGCTTATGCAGAGTGGGCAAGCGGGCGGGAGTCAATTGGTACTCCAACAGGGTGAGATAGGTGAGATAGTCAGTCGCTGGCGGCAAAGCCTTGATGAGAGGATCTTCTTCTTCCGCCATGTTGATGATGAGGATGATGAAGTTGGATGGAAGTTGTGGATGTTGTGTGGGAGTGATCTAGATAGAGTTCATAAGGTACTGGATGAAGTGGGGTCGTCCAGCACGGGTTGCCCATGACATCACTGGCTGAAGCAGCGGTCACCTGACCTGGTACCCATACCCATGGTCCGAGCAATAAATGCTTAGTACCTCTGTAAGTAGTCTAGGTAGGACTCAGATGATCTGTGACTTTTTGCAGAAAAAGGATTGCGAATGATCCCCATAATCACGTGGCTCTTGAAGAAGCATTGCAATCTAAAAGCCATGGCTGACGTTGGTAGGCTGAGAGGCAGTAGATAGACTACGGAGTAGATACACTACCCAGGCAGCCAAGAAAATAGTTGACGATCTTCGCAGCACGCACTTCATTATTAGGAAGAACAGCATAAGACTTTGTTATGAGGAGTCGAGGACTGAATAAGAGAATCTCCTGAATGACTAGAAACATCAGCGGTTGTATCTTTATGTCGTGCCACGATGACTCTGCCCGATATTCGTATCTAATCACATTTTTATCTGGATCTACAATTTTCCAGGGGGTAAAAAAAACAAAAAACAAAAAATAAAAAATAAAAATAAAAAGAGGTTGCCGCTGAGTTCCGCAAGCTGAGTAATGTCCAGTCAAGACACAATAATGATGTCGCTACAAGGTTTCACCATCAGATATCTAGATGGATCAAAGAATTCGTAGACAATTCTTTAATTCTAATCACTGACCCAAGCATCAATAGTTGTTGAGACTTGAGATATCTGAACAGAGCTCCATAATGCCATAAGGGTAGGTAGCAAGCTAGCCAAGGTGGATGCTCCTGCGGCTGTTCTCTTCCGCGCCCTACCGGGCTCGCCAATCCTGTTCTTCCTCTTCCTCTAGTATAATAATCTTCAAGGTCTCACCTCACACCCCTTCCTTTCCTTTCTTCGTTGGATTTTTCTTCCTTCCTTTACTGCTCTCTCCTGTATTGATACAGTATACTCTTCTTGTTCTTGCCTGTTACATAAAAGCGTTCGCGCTCCTTCAGCGACTTTCTATTCAGCAATTGGATTCTAGCGTCTTCTCTTTTTCAGCCTCTTCCGGTTATCCCGGCATCCTTTTGCCGGGCCATATTCTCAAAGATCTGGCAGTGAAAGGGTGTTCAACTCTTGACAAGTCAGCCAAATAAAAAAGGACGCACCTACGTTATTGTATTGCTGGGTTCTACAAGCTTGCAATATCCAGGGGGAAAGCAAAGGATTGCGCCCTTGACGCGGCTTCTTCAATACCTATAAGGACGTGACGAGACCGCTTTCCTCCGAAACAAAAAGGATACGAGGCATTAGCTTCAGAAGCAAAGGCTCGACCTGCACCGCCATGGCAACCGAAGTCCGAACCTTCTACACCCCTTCCGCCACGACGCACATGGCCTCCCATGCTCCGGCCGCCGTCGACGAGCTCATCAGCAAGTATTCATCCACAATGGCAACCGCTTCGAGCACACACTCGACCAGCCATCTGCTACTGAAGAACCCCCGTCGCAACATCCTGCAACGCATCGGCGACCACATTCAACTGGGATATTACCGGTACGAGGTCACTTTCGGGCTGTATGTGATGACACCGGGCGAGAAGCTCGTCGCCAACACTTTCGTCATTGTGGTGCTCTCCCTTCTCTTCTGGGCGCTGGTGCTCTACTTCCCATCTTTGCTGTACCAGAAGCTGAGCCGCCTGGTGTGGCTGCTCACCGGTCACAGCGGAGAGGAGATGGGCGCGGCTTTCGGCATTCTCGATTCCCATGTCAGCCCTGCGTCTTCGGCATTCTCGGCTTCGGGAAGTCCGTCGTCATGAGAGGAGTGGGCTTTGTATAGACTTACACGACTTTGTATTTTGCTGAACTTCCATCCCTTTGGCTCTGGAAGTCAGTGTTGACGGTAGGTCGTCTTCCGATCAAGTCTCTTTCTCGCGCAGCAAGCTGACTGTTCTCGGCTCAAAGATTTTTTCCTTGCTTTTCAGGCGTTTCAAAACGGGGCGTTCTTTGGGCTCGTTCCTATGGCCTACACGATTTTGCCATACAGACTTAATGAGGTGAAGGGAACCGGATTATTAATGTGAGCACGAGTACTGGACGGATTCAACGAAGGTTATAATAATGCGTACTCGAAGCTTGGAGGGTCGACAATTGGTGGGCACCTCTGATCGCTCAGCCGTTCGTCTTTCGCTTATACATCTTTCGCTTATACACAAGAGGTGTTTTTGGATAGACGGGATTGAGTCCTGTCAATGATACTCAACCCATTGCATTCGCTGATGTCTCTCTGGTTGCTGTACAAGACCAACACTCGCCTTGCGGAACAGAAGCTGACTGGCTTGTGTGACCGGAGGCGTTGGATAATGCTTAATGTCAAATGTGAGATTCCATGAACAGAACATGAAGATACACTGTCTGTAGACCACGGCTTGATGAGCTACAAAGTACACTCGTAGCGAGAATGAATTAAGTGGGAGATCAAACATGAGGTGGCTGTGCTGAGCCTCCGATGGCTCTGAACCAATTGCGTCGAAGCGGCCCGGAGTGAGGTACCTGGACCCAAGCAGTAGTGTAGTGTGGCAGCGTAAACACTGCAAAGGCAACGATCCACTGGACAGTCTGCACCAGCCCCAGCACTAGAAGGTAAATAATAATCGTCGTAATCCGAGGTGTGGATTCATCAGCATGGTGATTTATTTGATTTGCTACATACAACCCGTGGTGCGTGGCAGTGACAACACATTTGAACTGTGCCAGTGATGATGCATAATACGAGTCTCCAGATGATCGGCGCCAAAAATAGTCCGCCAGTTCTCCAGAGCCAAAAGTGACTGCCTAGAAATCACCTCGATATCCCTCTGACAACCAACTCTGCTTCTGCATCATTTCTGTTGATACTTGATACAGTCGTTACCAATATTTCTTGAATTGCCAAGCATCTCATGTCTTTGAGTTAGAATCCTTTGATAGACTTCATAGACTTCTTTGTCATTGCCGTCTCGTGCTGTCATCCGCCTTCGTTGCCCAGCCGGGATTCGTCACACTAGGGGGAATGGTCTCGTCTCAGCTCGTGGCTTCGAGTTCGTCATCTAATATTGAAACTATCTATCTACACGTTCATTGTGATTCCACTTAATTCATCACCGCCAGATCTCTGAATTGATCACTGCCATCTATCTCATCCTACGATCCATCACCATTTACAGAGGATTGCAGCGACCTCCGTCTAGCGCCAAAAATCTCGTTGCCGCGGCTGTCCATCCAATATGGCAGCCCACAGCTATTACAACGGCGGCTACAGCAACAATCCCCCGGCATACGAACAAGCCTTTCCTCACACCGAACCCGTCGATCGCGTCTCTCCGGTATCACAAGGGCATGGTTACACAAGCAACAGCGGACACCCTTATGCAACCAACGACTATTCCCATGACCCTCGGCACAGCCAGCATTCGATCGCATCAGATCAGGGGGCATATGTAGCGGGCGGGAGGTTCAATGAAGCCGATATCTACTCAGACAATATACCGTTGAAAGCACACAATCAGGATCCAAATAGATCTCCACCGCCATGGATGCACCATCCAACTCAATATGCGCCAGAACCTGCGGCAATGGAGCCCGCAGGGCCCCCGGTTGCTGCGATGAGGAGACAGAAGAGGGGGATATTTAAGAAGAAGCTTGCTTGGGTGACATATACATTTACCACAGTCCAGCTTATCGTTTTCATCATCGAGCTGGTGAAGAATGGTATGTTCTTCCACGTTTTATCCGCTGAAGGTCCATCCTGCTGACTTTTACAGCTCAATATACAGGAAGCCCGATCGAAGTCCACCCCCAGTTCAACCCGATGATCGGCCCTTCGCCGTACGTTCAGATCAACATGGGAGCGCGATACACCCCGTGTATGAAGAACGTGGACAAGATTCAGAATTCGCCGGAGGAGTTTCTGTTCCCATGTCCTAACGCGACATCGACTGCGGATTTTGTATGCACACTCTCGGAGCTGTGCGGTTTCAACGGCGTCCCGAACCCGCACCCAGGCGGCTCCCTGGACGATAAGCCTGAGCCAAATCAATGGTTCCGGTTCATCATTCCTATGTTCCTTCACACCGGGATTATCCACATCGGCTTCAACTTGCTGGTTCAATTGACAATGGCCGCTGATATGGAGAGAACGGTTGGATGGTGGCGGTTCGCTCTTGTCTACTTGGCCAGCGGTATCTGGGGTTTCGTGCTCGGCGGGAACTACGCATCTCAAGGCGAGAGTTCTTGCGGCTGCTCGGGCAGTCTATTCGGCATCCTGGCTCTCTATATCTTGGATCTCCTCTACACCTGGGGTGAACGGTCCAGTCCGTGGGCTGAGCTGGTGATCATGATTTTTGGTATCGCCATTTCTTTCGTGCTTGGGTTGCTTCCGGGCTTGGACAACTTTTCACATATTGGAGGCTTCATCATGGGTCTCGCGTCTGGTCTCTGCATTATGAGATCGCCTAATGCCCTTCGCGAACGCATTGGGCTTGCCCGCAACCCATACGTGGCCATGTCGGGTGCCGCGGGAGCCAGCACTGAGCCCGAAAATAAGGTCACCAATCCCGGCTCAAGCATTGCCGAATTTTTCAAGGCTCACAAGAGCCCTAAAAGCTCGAAGGATTCCAGTGCTCTGGCTTTCTTCAAGGGTCGCAAACCACTTTGGTGGGCTTGGTGGTTGGTACGACTCGGGGCATTGGTTGCAGTCCTCATTGGCTTCATCTTGCTTATTGTGGACTTTTACAAATATCACTCCTCGAATTGCTCATGGTGCTACAGACTGAGCTGCTTGGTGAGTGCTCAATCCCTCAACTAAATCCAGTTCTGTCACATACTGACGCTTTATAGCCGGTCAATGATTGGTGCGAACAGGGTAAGATCCAAGTTGTTAACACAACTACAACGGGAAACTAGTTTCTTTTGTGCTTTGGAATATCGGAGAAAGACAATTTAGATCCGCTTTCTCAGACATACTGTATAAAGAGGTCAAGCAGGCCGCCATTTGATTCGTTGTTTTGGTCCTTTTTCGAGATGATTTTGATGTTTACTATACCCAGGAGAGAATATTCTGTGGACTAGAATCTCAATCACAGAGTGACAGCTGGTCTGGTTCCTAAAATAGAAGACTCTTACTCAAACGGTGGCTGTGGCTGGTGCCAACCACCAGTAAAATTACGTACGCATCGATGGCTGTGCAGCTGGTAATTACCGTACGATATACCACTACTAAGGCATCCTCCTGTCTCCATCAAGACGGCGATCTTCCGCAATCATCCACCAGGCTCCAGTTCATCATCATAGCCTTGTTTTGTGCTCTGTTCGTGGTAGTCGTTTCATTACTTTTCTTTATCTTGCTCTTGTTTCACTATCCTTTTAATCATCGAATCCCGAGACTTCCTTGCATTATCCATACTTGCCGCCAGCACGACCATCACTCCGGATTCAGTTCGCAATGATCGCCTGCTCATAGTCTCTCGATGCTCTCTTCCTAACTGCGAATCTCCAACGGTGATACACCGACATCACAATGGCAACCCTGGCGACGTCGCCGCCAACGTCTCCATCGTGGCCCAAACGCCGCCCGCGGGCCTGGGCCCTCCGGTGTGAACGATACTGCTGCACCGCGGCAACATATTTCCCTCTGGCATTTGTGTACAGTCTGACGACGTGGGCCGTCTACGTCGAAGCGAGTATCGGGTTGAAGCCGTCGCGAAGCCCGTGGATCGGTATGTTGAATTCCAGGATGGGCTTGTACGACAGAATATGAGGAGGGGTCTAACTGACTGTGGTAGGGATACCGAGCACGATACTGGGAGTCCTTCTCTACGTATGCCTTAATGCGTCCTACACGGTCGCGGTATTTACAGATCCCGGATCGCCGCTGACGACTGGAGCTGGTCGGCATCAATACAGCGCGCTGCCTGTGGCCGAGTTGCCGGAGTATACGGCGTGGACGGTGAGCTCGACCGGGGGATCGCGGTATTGCAAGAAATGTCAGTGTCCGAAGCCGGACCGGGCGCACCACTGCTCGACGTGTAAGCGATGCGTGCTGAAGATGGACCATCACTGTCCGTGGCTGGCGACGTGTGTGGGGATGTACAATTACAAGGCGTTTCTGCTGTTCTTGGTGTATACGTCGCTGTTCTGCTGGGTGGATTTTGCGGTCGCGGCGACGTGGATCTGGACGGAGGTGTTTGACAATGCGCCGTATCTGGAGTCGATGCTGCCGGTGAATGTGGTGTTGCTGGCGATTTTGGGCGGGATTATTGGGCTGGTGCTGACGGGGTTCACGGCATGGCATATCAGTCTTGCGGTCCGGGGCGTGACGACAATCGAATGTTTGGAGAAGACGCGGTATGTGTCGCCGTTGCGGAAAGCGCTGGATCGTCACCGCTATGAGCACACACTGGGAACCGGGAATGGTTCCGCCGCGGACAGCTTTGGCCATCGGCTGCAGGACTACGGGCAGCAGATTCTCGACGCGCATGCTAATGCGATTCCCGGAGTTACTCGGGCCGAGGAAGGCGAGGAGCCGTCTGGCCAGGGGGTGTCTGGTGATCAACTCACGCCCGCGCAACAGGCGCTGACACGATCGTATGCGGAGCTGGAAAGGCAGCGCGAGCACGACAGGTACCAGGATTATCTGAACGAGGAGGATAACGGAAAGTTACCGCACGCGTTTGATCTCGGGTGGCGCAAGAACCTCTTGCATTTGTTCGGACCCCGGCCGCTGCTGTGGCCCATCCCTGTGTGCACGACCACCGGCGATGGTTGGCGCTGGGAACCGAGCAGGAAATTCCTGGAAGCGCAAGAAGGACTACGTCTAAAGCGAGAACAGGACATGGTCAACCAGCAGCATTACTACCGCGACCTGTACTCGCGCAACATGAACAACGGCCGAGCCTGGCTTGGGACGGAAGCTGCGCCCCCAGCGGCCCCAACATGGACTCCTAATCAGCCTTTAGACACCTTTCGAAACCCGGAACGGCCCGCCACGGGGGTGTCGATGCAGACTTTGGCGCCCATGTCGCCGCGACCACGGCCGGGCGATAGTGATTTTGAGGATGACATTAGCGAGAATGATCTTTTGAACCAGCCGTCCGCCCCTGCAAACGCGGCTGTAGGCCGGTTGCGAAAAGGAGACGAGTCAGGCAGCCGACGAGAGGACTCGAGCGAGTGGCGGGACTGGGACTGATCACTTGGTTTAGTTTTTGTTACTCCTGTCGGTATTGGACATAGACGGACATGCATACATGAATAGTCGTATATACTCCGCACCTCAGATAAGGAGATAAAGTTCATTTGGGAGATTTGAAACAAGGAGGTAAATGGTGGACAATAGATGTCCCTTAGCGAAGATACGCTGCAGGGAGACAAGTTGACAACACCATCCTGCACTCAACAGATGATATGTCACACCTTCACATTATCGCTGTATCTGAATCTTCAGCCTTCTGCAGAAAGAAGTCTAATTAGACAGCCGTGTTGATCGATATCCCATGACCTATACCACAGCCCACTGCCAGCAGAGAACGTGTCTCTCTCAGCCAGCCACATATAACATGCTCCAGATCCTGAGGCACAAAGCAGGAGCTAAAGGTCCTCTCTGTAAGAGTCAAAGGCATGTCCCACCGGGGAAAGATAACAGCTGTCATCATGAAGGTGTATCACCCTGCACAGCTGCACCACCACAATGATACAGATAGACAAATGAATAATCACAACTTAGCCCCCTCCTTAACAACCAACCTCTCCAACCCCCGTCTCACCCTCTCCTCCATCCCCCCCTCCGCCGGCCTCATCGTCTCCCTCGCACAAAACACATGCGTATATCCCCCCACAACCTTCACATCCTCATCCCCCCGCCGAAACACCCCAACCTCATACGTCACGCTCGTCGACCCCAGCCTCGCAACCCGCAGCCCCAGATCAAGCACATCCGGGTACGATACCGAGGCGAAGTAGTCGCAGTACGAGTTGACCATTATCCCGACCTGCTGGGAGATGGTACTGTCGGTGGTGCTGCTGCTGGGCTTGCGGTTGAACGGATCCATCCCGCACTCGGCGATAAGCCAGCTGTTCGCGATCGAGTCGAAGAGCATGGCGTAGACGGTGTTGTTGAGGTGGGCGTACATGTCGTTGTCGAACCTGCTCTTTATTAGTCTGGTAGGTAGTAAAGAGAGGATGGGGCTTGCTTGCCATCGCGTGCGGTATTCCTGGTGGAAGACGTAGTCGCTTCGCTTGCGGCGCCTTTTGGCTTCTAGTTCGTCTCTCGGGGACATTGTTGTGCGAGGTTATATGTATGGGAGTGATGGTGGTTATTGGGAGTATGCGGGTGTTGTTTATATATAACTGCTGCTGCTGCTGCTGCTGATGGTGATAGTGTTCGTCAGGTTGAGCCTCGCAAATCAGAATTCCCGACAAGTGTCTTTCAGTACAATTCCATTAATGGACAGTAATGTCTAGCTTCTTATAGTTGTAGTGCTGTTGCTCTTATCTGATGTCGATGTCAAGGCCCGGAGACCTCAGGCACCAAGAAGCCGAGGTTGAAATGCCGGCACATTTGATTGGTTGCATTATTTATATAGCATTAGTAATAAAGATAAGTTATGCACAGTGCCTGAGGCGGGGATGAGATCGCGGACAACAAGCATCATTGCTGCAACATGTTGTGATAGCGAATTAATATGAGTATTCTAATTATATTGAGATTGAATAGTGGGTAGGTGTCTAGATATCAGATAGTATATAGCCATTTTATGCAGTTGTTGGCTGTCTAAGTGTCGATTCTGCCGTCAATCTGTTCCCCGCAACACTAATTTATTTTTTATTTTTTTTGGTGGCTATTTTGCCTTCACCAGAACAAGAACGTACGAATACACTATTGCCTCGACCGGTTGATACACCACTGGCTCCATCTCCTCGCATTACTGCATACCTGCTGCGACGAGGCAGGATACCTGCGTCCAGCATGGCTGTCGTGCCCGTCGACACCACCCTCCAAGTCCCTCCTCCAGACCCCGTCGAAGAGCCCCCGAAAGTCGCAATCACTCCATGCGCTCCATGGCCGATCCCTTACTACTTTGAAGGAGGGCTGCGCAGGGTCAAGCCCTACTACTACACATATAACACCTACTGCAAGGAGCGATGGCGGGGTCGGGAGCTGCAGGACATTTTCACGTCAGAGTTTAGAGATCGGCCGGCTGAGTACTACGTGGGTTTCTCAGACTCTGAATGAGATTGAGTGTTGTTGCTAACTTGGTAACGACATAGGTACAAGCGCTTGCGGATGGCAAGGTCACCGTCAACGGCAAAACCGCGGCCCCCAACACTGTCATCAAGAACGGCGAAATCATCTCGCATACCCTCCACCGCCATGAACCCCCCGTCACCGGCCACGAGATTGGAATCATCCACGAAGACGACGATATCATTGTGATCGACAAGCCCGCAGGCGTCCCCGTCCACGCCGCCGGCCGGTACCACTACAACTCGATCGTGGAGATCCTGCGCTCACAGCGCGGGCAGGAATTCGTCCCCCGGCCCTGCAACCGGCTGGACCGCCTGACGTCCGGGGTGATGTTCATCGCGAAGCACCCCAAAGGCGCAGACGCCATCACCATCAAGCTGAAGCAACGCACCGTGCAGAAGGAATACATCGCGCGCGTCAAGGGCCGATTCCCGGACGGCGTGGTGGTCTGCGACCAGCCCATCATGTCCGTCAGCCCCAAGCTCGGGCTCAACCGCGTGCGCGCCACCGGCAAAGACGCAAAGACCAAGTTCCGCCGGCTGGCATACTACCCTCCCGCCTCGCCCGCGCCGGAACGCGACGAGACCGAGGTGACGGCCAGCGGCGACCGGCCCGCCACGCCGCCGCCGCTGCTCGCCAACGAATCCGAAGGCTACAGCATCGTGCACTGCCTCCCGCTGACGGGGCGCACGCACCAGATCCGCGTGCACCTGCAGTTCCTCGGCCACCCGATCACCAACGACCCGATCTACTCCAACCGGCGGGTCTTCGGGCCGGACCTCGGCCGCCACGAAGCCACCGCCGAGCGCGACAGCGAGATCATCGACCGGTTGAACGAGATGGGCAAGACCGAAGTCGCAGATACCACAGATACCACCACCACCAGCTACCGCACACACCTGACGACAGTGCCACCCGTCCCGCCAGGCACACACCCCGCCGTCGTCGAGGAGATCATGTCGCGCGAGCACGAGGCCGCCGTGCACGACTACCACAAGCGCAAGGGCGAGCGGCTGTCGGGCCAGGTCTGCGACGTCTGCGGCACAGAGCTCTACACCGACCCCGGGGTCCACGAGCTCGGCATCTTCCTGCATGCGGTTGCGTACTCTGATCTGGAGGGCCAGTGGAAGTATCGCAGCAAGATGCCCTCGTGGGCGATGCCGCCCAAGGGGCTGGATGGGCCGCGGGAGGCGCCGGACTGGGTGCCTGTTCCGGAAGAGGAGGAGGTTGTTATTGGCCATACGCCGATTCCCGAGGGGATGGTTGTTGAGGGTGATGAGGAGAGACAAAATCCGGTGTTGTTGAGGGGGGTTGGGCTTGTGGATATCTCTGCTGCGAGGCAGGAGGAGGCTCAGGAGGCAGTATGATGCATTGCATTCATTCTGTCTTGCATAATACATGATACATAGATGCATGATTTCTAGCTAAATAGACGCATTACGATATGGAGTTTACCTTGCACATTGACAACATGTACGTGCTACGCATACTGTAGGGATGGGAGACTCTGCATGGCCTCAAGGAACTACATTACTGCCATAACCCATACCCTACTCCCCAATACGTCCTACAGAACAAAGATGTATGCATGATGCACATATCAGATTCGTCATTCCACGAGGCTCAATTTCGACCATACATGGAACCAACATCGACACCCTTTTCCGACCCGCCAGAAGACACGCCATGGACACGAGGACTCAAAATGAGGATGAGGAAAGAGGAGTAAATCATCCGGCGCCGCCCCCTTCATGGTATATTTGTAGAGGTAAGAGGCAAGGGTCAAATTGAATTTTTCGTTCTATTATTTCATCATTCCTGCTCCAACGTTTACGCCTCAACAGTAACACGGCCCTTGGGGTTGGTGACCTTGACGCCGAGAGCCTTGGCCTTGGCGATGATGTCGACGCGCTTGCGGGAGGAGACGGCGGAGGCGATCCTATCCATCACATCAGTATCAATTCGTACTGCGACTAAAATGCAGGAGCACGTACTCAGCGGCGTAGGTGCGGTTGTGCATGAGCAGCAGCTCAACGTCCTTGGGGTTGTGGACGAGGAAAGCCTTGTGGCCGGAGGGCATCATGTGCTTGGTCTTCTTGTTGCTACCGTAACCGATCTATTCATCCATCAGCTTGTGTCCAGAAACTTGGCTTGTCGATTCGATCGAAGGAGTCACGTACGGAAGGCATGGGGATGTTGCCCTTGAAGCGTCTGCGGACACGGTTGTCGATACCCTTGGGCTTGCGCCATGACTCCGGCACGCACTTGAAGCGGTCGGACTGGTGGCGGAAGAAGCGCTTGGTGCCTGTTCATGTCCACCGTCAGTCTCAATCCGAAGTCCTCCACTATCTCGTGTGTGTGTATGTGTGTGCAAATTCAAATGATTCTTCGAACGAAGGTGTTGATTCGGCGCGATCCATCTTTTCTCTTCTCTGAATCGTCTCTTCCGTCAATCCGAACCAAAAATCCATTCATCCATTCCTTGTATTTTCCAGAATCGAATTTGTGCGTGTGCTTGAGGCAGGGAAACAGGAGCTAGACATACGCTTCTTGACGATGGGGACGTGCTTCTTTGCGAGGACCATCTTGAAACTGTCAGTATCTCAATGCATCAAAAAATATCCTTTGATGCAAATCATCAAAGATGCAACCGCAAAAGACATACCTTGTCGGTTCGTTGGGTCTCGCTGGCTGCGCTCGAGAGTTGTCGTGACGGTTCGAGTTCAATCTCAAAAATTCGCGCTGAGTTTGGCCGCCCTAGCGAGCGAGCCTGAGTGCTGCGGGGACGCTAGTGGATCGCTAAGCGAGAACGGATCGGGCGTTAGGGCTTGGGCGGAAAACCCTGCCAAGACTACCTCTCGACACCGTAAGATAGTTTAACTCGTTTAAGTTACAGTATCATATTATTCTTGTCATAGCTGTACGAGATCTACACTTGTAATTCCACGGCCTGTCTCTCGCCGTCTCTCTCCCCGCTGCTCAACATCTTCTCCATAATCTCCAAATCAGCCAATGCCTCTTCCGGACTCTGTCTCTTGTCGATGGAACCGCCACCGGCAATCGTCGCAGCAAATACGGCGACCTCACGGCTGACACCTCGTCCGTCAAAAGGCAGCTCATTGCTCTCTCCCTTGACTGACAGCCGGTCAAAGTCCAAGGCGACCACGCCTCCCTCACAGTCAAACTCGAAAACAGAGTCATTAAACTGTGATCCGTACGACAATGACACCAGACCCGTAGCGCCAGATCTGGTCTTCATCACCGCGTCCACCGTGTCCACGGGAGGGAGATGCTGCTGCTGGAGACAGGACTGTGCAGATATCGTAGCGACGGGGTCACTCCCGAGAATCAATCGTAGAGCTGCTACCATATGGACACCGCCGTCGAGGATGAATCCGCCCTGGTATCCGGGCGTCTGGCGCCATTCGGTTTCTACTTCGTCAGATCTGCATCAAACGTAGAAGGAAGTGTAACCTACTAAAATACTTGGAATCCGTCGAAATCAGCGAGTGAGCATTCACCCTGAAATTCTTGACCCGTCCCAGCTTCCGCACCTCCTCGGCCGCGCGCAGGAACTTGCTCATGTACCGGAAGTTCTCTGCGACGGCCCACAGCGTCTTGCTGGTGTCGATGTTGGCTCTGTACCATTGCAGCAGGTCCCGCGCCGTGGCAATGTCCTTGGCAATCGGTTTCTCGGACAGGACGTGCTTCCCTGCGGCCAGTGCCTTGCGGATGAAATCAGGCTGGACTAGGATGGGGAGGCTGCGGATTTGATTAGCCCGTAGTCTTAAGTCTTGATCATTGCTGGAGGGGTAGTGTCAGACGCACGCGATGACAACCGCCGCGATGTCCTCGCGGGCGAGCAGATCGGCGTAACCCTTTCCGGCGCCAGAGTCCTCGGAGTAGAGGTCAACGCCGGTAGTCCCATTTGCGAGAGCCTGGGCGGATTTGAGGGAGCGGGAATAGATGGCTTTCAGCTGGAAGTCCTTTGCTTCTTGGATTGCGGGCTGTGACTTGTGTTAGGGTAGAGATTCAAATGACAAGCGGGATGGCGTACCAGATGCTCTTCGCGAGCGAAGATGCCTGTAGTTTTTATCAGCTTAGATGAACGGTTCGATAGATGTCATCGTTGAATTGTTAGTGGACATACCGCTTCCAATGATAGCCACTCCGACAGACATATCGATGGTTCAAATGCAACAGATACAGACAGTATTGACAATCCAGACTACATGCACGACTTTATATACCTTGGAATAAGATTAGAAATCCGGTTATGCAGCGTCTACCTAGCTGCCATGCTGCTCGCGCCATTTCATTGGCGCAAGGACCGCGAGGACCTGCCAGACCCTGTGCTGGGCGGGTGTGGAGAGTGGAGAGTGGAGAGTGGAAACTGGAAAAAGATCCGGTGAAGCCATACAGCGTTTAGCCTAAACCCATGGGCCATAACAACAGAGACTGTTGCGCGTGGCCAGACCTTGCTATCTAATGAGTCAGTTGAAGTATCGAAATGTAAGGGAAGGAGGTCATTATGTCATATTGTACTATTTTCCACCCCGTCCTAGCATGCAGTGATCAACGGGTGTAAATTGCTGAAGCATCAGCTATAACAGAGTAAATACTCCCAAAACGCCTTCGTGTCATAACAATGCTGGTCGTAGTCAGGCCCCGTTCAGGAGGCCACATGAGCCCATATCGTGTCAAAAACAATCCAAAGCAGGAGTCGTCCGCCCGAACCGAAAACAGGGGTATAATAGATCAACGCAAAGAAAAAGAAAGGAAGATGCAAAAGACTATATCTGTCGACTACCCGACCAACGCTCGAAGCCGCTCCACCCTCTCCATCGCCTTTTCCAGTCTGTCAAGACGTTTCCTCTTCTCGACATCCCGGCGTTCAAGCACCGCCACCCTCTCTTCCAATTTCGCCCGCGCCTTGCGCTCTTGCGCAACCATCTCATTCGCTTGACTGAACAGCTGCGCCGTCAGTTCCTCCAGCTCCGAACTGGCCTGAGAGAGCTGGCTCTCTGCCGCCTTGCGTAAGCTCTGTTCTCGCTCGAGCGCATTCTGAAGCTCTGTTGTAGCATGGTCGGGAAGAAGGGTCGGTTGCGCTGGCTGGGTCATGGTCTGGGGTGGGGATGCGGTGCTAGGTCGACGGTACGGGAGAAGAGACGTCAGCGTCGATAGGCGACTTTGTTGCTGGGGCTGCGGCGGTGAGGACCGGGATTGTGTCGGCGACAGCGATTGCTCGCTGTCATTGTAGGGAGTGGATGATGTGGACGATGCGGAGCCCGTCCTGGGGGTGTGCGTGTTGGTTTGCGATCGGAGACGGCGCACTTCTTTTTCGTACTCGGCCAGTTTGGCAGCTGGAGACGTAACCCGATTAGCAAGATGTCTGAAAAGCGCTAATCCTATGAATAAGACGGGAGACTTACCCATCTGTGTAGCATGGGCGTTCAGCAGCTCGACCTGACCCTCCAGCTCCTTCACCCTCCTCCGAGCGCTCTCGACTAATTGATCGTGCGCCATGTACCCATCCTGGCCGCATGTTGGACAATTCTTCCCCGAGACGATCGGGGTAGCACTCGTCATGGTCGGAAGCATTCCCACGAGCGTTGTGGCTGTCAGAGTCGTAGTTGCGGTGGTCGACATTATCAAGGCATGAATCAGTGTGCTTCTGGGTCCAACTCAACGCATTGAGGTGTGAAACGAAGGCGAACCTGGGGTCGCGGAAATGAAAGGATGGAGGCTCGGCGTCGCAGGTCGTCCAGTCGTCCAGTCGTGTCCTTTAAATAGCGGGGGGCAGATCGGTGGAGTGTCCAGTGTTTACAAAGAAGAGAAGTGGCACTGAAAAGATGTCTCATGAGGCTCACAATAAGTAATTACTGCATCAATAATCAAGGCGTAAAGAAGCGAAGTCAAAGGAGGCTGACTAGAGGAGTTATTATTATCAAATGCTGGGGAAGGGGTCATGAGTCGTGTTAGGATAGGCTTGAGTTACAGTCACTAAAGTGAGTAAAGTCTATGCTTAGTGCGTTCTATAAATATGCCTCTTTAGGCTATGCTGAAGGCAAGGGAAGGTCCCTTAGTCCCATCAATGAACCCTCCAATTCAAGATCCTTTCTGGAAGAAATATCAGTCCTCCGTCTCGAAGCCCACCATCACAGGAATATGCACTTGAGTATAATTTAGTTGTTTAATCAGTCATTTATCCAAAGGCACACGTGTAGATCGTGGATCACTTTTAGTCCCCGCCTCCGGTGGGTTCTAGTGTGGTTGACTGGTCACAGAATCTAAATAGTACAAAGCAATCCAGTCTCTATCTATATTGATCTTTACCTCATGAATCTGATTCAACCTGTCTGCGCAGGAGTCAAGGGTTCACCAGCCATCGACATGAGTCCCTTGCGAGGAATGAAGCATCTCAGCACCGTAAAATCACCTGATCGCCAGGGAAACACCAGCCATTCGACTATATCCCTTGCAATCTACTGGTTCTGTCTGTGAAAGATCGCCTACCTACTCGCTACTTGCTACTCTTCTCTTCTGTCGCCCAAGACCCCTTGCTTGGATATTAATCTCCCAGTGGCTGGCACAGGAATGTTACTTCACGCGCCCGGTCATCCCAGCTTCGCATCATACATCTATCTTCTGAGTCATAATCTTATTCGCATGGCTGTCTCGTCATCTAGGAAGGGACATGGCTCCGTTAGAAGAACAAGTAGAATAGGACTCCGCACTCCATCTCCCCCAATCCCGAAACAAGATAGACAATGAAAGGGGGGAATACGTTGACAGCGAGAAGACCAATTCTGCCGAGGAAAAGAAGAAATACAAACATCTCAGGAAGTCATATAGCCCGTTCCTTCACATAGGCCGTGATGCGTCATGAGTGCAAAACACTAAATCCACACAACATGGGAATAGCTAGCTCAGAGAAGGGATTGGAAAAAAAGCAGATGACGACAAGGAAATCGGTAGACATAACAAGAAAATAAACACGAACTTTTTCGACGTGCCTGACAACATCAGCAGTGACGAGACGTGGTTCAGGAATCTAGGCCGACGAAAGATATCACGAACCAAAGAGAAGGTGCGGAGTAGAGAGGATGGCAGGAAGAAAAAGCTGGCCACCGACTTAACCAAGAAGCAAATGCTGAGAGCATGGAGGCTGTACCGTCCGACAAGCGACAAGCGACAAGCGACGAACCCTACTTCTCCCTGAAACCAGCGTAGTAGTACTCGGCTATGAACGGTGACATGAATCAGGGTATCGAGAAATCTATGCGAATGTACGTCCAGACTGTCCACGACGGTTGTTGCGTGCCTTCGAGCTCACGGTGCTCCAGCCTTCTTCGTCTGCGGCAGCCTCGGCGGGCTGGGCAGGACCCCCGCTCCGCCAGTTACCGTTCGCCTTGCCGGCGGGAGCCTGCTTCGAGGCCTCGTCACCCGCGGCGGCGGCAGGAGCTTCTTCTTTTTGGTCTTGTTCCGCAGCCTCGCCGCTTTCATCCTCACCGGCCCGCCGGAGGATCTCAAAGTTCTTTCCGCCTTGAGGCATGTCCACGCTGTCCTTGCCGTTGGGATCGGCGGCTGGCACAGGCTTCTCGCTCTTGGCCTGCTCCTTGGATTGGCGCTGCTTCTCAGCTTTCTCAGCCTTGGCCTTCTCTTCCGCCTCCTTCTTCTGACGGATCGCTAGTTGACGACGCTCCTCAACTTGTCTCTCTCTGGCGGCAGTATCGATTGGCCGAGCACCACCGAATGGGCTAGCCTTCGAGTCAGTGTTGGCAGCGGGGCTGGACGGCGTGTCGGTGACAGTCCGCTTCTGGAGGTTCAACTTAGGGCGAGAGGCGGGGGCCGCGGGGGCGGCAGGGGCGGCAGGGCTAGCGGCGGGAGAGGGAGGGTTACTAGGTTCTTTGGCAGGGGGCTGATCGGGTCGCATTCTGGCTCTCCATGAGTTATCGAGTTCGGCAGCAGTGGGTGCGCGCTCCTGGAATTCGCGGCGCGGGGGTCTCGAGCCATCCTGAGAGCGTCCCTCACCCCAAGCGGGCGAGCTTCTTCTGAAACCGGGGCCTTCGTTGCTGCGAGGACGGCCACCTTCTCTGACTGGTCCAGTCGGAGAGAGAGGACCTTTGCGCTCCCAGTTGCCGAAATCGCGAACCTTGCCATCCGACTCGAAGTTGCGACGACCACCGCCACGCTCGCTGCCGGCATCGGAGAGGTTATCGAGGTTACGTCCGAAGGTCGAGCGGTCGGGCACACGACGGGGAGGTTGGTCGGGGGCGGGCAGGGGGCCCTTGCGAGTCCAGTCAAGCTCCTTGACATCGCGCTCCTTGGCTGTTGAGGCAATTAGTTTTTTTGTGCACTAAATACTTCGAGTGCGAGAGGATACTTACGGGGCTCAGCGATGCTGACACGAATCGCTCTTCCCTGAAGAGTGGTGCCTGAGAGATCAAGAGCCTTCTTCAAGCCGTCGACAGTCTCAAATTCAACATAGCCAAAGCCCTTGGGGCTTCTTGTCAACTTATCTTCAACGATACGGACGTTCGTCACACCACATTCAGCAAACAGGTCGTTGATATCGGCCGAGGTCGCTTCAAAAGAAAGGTTTCCAACGTGAGCGGTGTAAGGGGGTTGAGTAGGGAGTGGGAGAGGCTCTCTGATCGCATATCCACCACGTTCTGTATCACTCTAGAATCAGACTGCATTCTTAACCGATTGAAACTGGGAGCCATACCAGCAAAGCCATTGCCGAATCCACCGGAAAGAGGACCAGCGCCGCGGCGGTCACCTCCGTAGCTGGTCTGGGAAGGAACAGCTATTGCACCTTTAGCCTTGTCATCCTTATCGCAAGTGGAAGAGACTATCGGCGGAAAAGTATCATGATAGTGCGCCTAGTACATACCGGCTGCAAAGTCCTCAAATCAGCAAAAACCATCATTTTTCGAGTGTGTCTCATCGAGAGCGGTTGCAACTTACCAGGCAAAGGCATATCCTCCATTTCATCGGCCCAGGAGCCAAGACCTGCTTCGCTTAGTATAATCCATCCCCGCGGGGAATTTGTGTGGGAACCTACTCTCATCGGCCAGGAAGTTGCCGAGAGACATCTTCTGGGCTTTCTGCTTCGCGGGCGCTTCATCGGATATCGTTAGTACTCGTCATAATATTCAACGCATCTGATCTGGAGACTCATAGGATGCAGTGAAGGAGGGGTCCGCATTGGAACATACCCATGATTGCGGTTGTGGAAATTCAGGAAACGCGCCAAGGACTTGTGCGCGTCTCAGGTAGGATGTTAAGTAGGCCTAAAGGGGGTTATAAGAAGACTTCCAGATAGGAAGATAAAAATGATTGCAAGAACTGACGTCTAGTTGTTTGAACAATTAGACGTGCGATGAATTATTGCAAGTGAACTCCGCAGTTGAAAGGATAGAGAGGGGGAAAGTAGGTTAATCCGTGAGGATAATTTTTAGTGATGACGCTAGAAAAGTCAGCCTCAGGAAAAAAAAGTGTTGGTGCGGCTTCCGGCCTCGACCCCAACCCCAGGGCTTTGTCACATCACTGCTTGGTGTGGCATCAAGACCTCCTGCAGAGGCACGATGCACATTCTTTCCAATGTCAGAGCTTACTATCTAAATTTTACCTAATAATCACTATCTATACTTCTAACTTTGTTTCATGATAGATCGGCTCGATGCAAGCCATCGTGAACCAATCCAGTAATACGGGGACAAACAAGGGAAGCTTGTGCCCTTAGCCCGACACGGAGCTTATCCTGCAGCCATACACATATCTCACAGCATTCGGAGACTCAGTATAGATAGCCAGTACCTCAATAGAATTCAAAGTTGACGGAGCTAGAAAGTCATATTCGACAGTAGGTCCCCGGCTGGTCCAGCGGTACCTAGGTGGAGGGGCAAGCTGTATTACAGGTAAAATAACTCTGTATGGTGAAATCAAGATGATTCGGGACCAAATTGGTCCTACTTTGGTACCTGTCCTTTCTCGACTCAGCCAAATCAGTGTGAAGCTGTATGTAGATAAGGTGAAACCCCGCTGAATCCTCCCAAGTAGAGTAGACAGAGCAATGGAGGTGGAGATTATCTGACCATGACCCGAGGTCACGTGGAGTCCCGCCATCCTATGAACATTTACTCTGATAGATAACAGCAGGTCTTATCATCTAAGTAGCCAACCATAGCGGCATGCTTCAAAAATACATTTCCTGGTCAGTCGCAAGATGAGCGGACAGAATGGTCAGAGGCCTGTATTAGGAGAGAACGTGTGGTTGGCATCACTAAAAGCCGGAGCTTTGAGCGGTCAGTTCTTCACCATGCCCTCGCAATCGTTGATGGTCCAACCATTACGGGTTTCTTTTGAAAAGTGCTGACCTTTACCATTCAGGCTCTGCTGGCCTTGTTTATGGCGGCATCTCCGGCGTCATAAGGTCTCCTCATCCTGTAATCCATTCGATTTCATGCGGTATCCACTGGTTTGCATGTGGTACTTCCTTCTGGTGTACGTCGCATTTCCTCCCATGTCTGGTGATGCTGATGCTCATGTTGCTGATTGCTTGATTGCAGGGCTGAGGAGTAACATCTTAAGTCTCCACTATGAGGATAAGGCCACCCCAAAACAGAGAGCCTATGTCAGCGCTGTCTCTGGTGGCATCGCTGGCGGCGCGGTTACTAGATTAATGGGTACTCAAACTCCCAAACCTTCTTGAAACATGGGACTGACGACAATTTGGCTTAGGTGGTCGTCTCATCCCAGGAGTTGTCATATTCTCGCTGCTCGGCTACGTGGGACAGAGATCTTACAATGCTGTCGACTCATGGCAGATGGAACATGCAAATACCCCATCGAAGCCATTTCTGCAACGATTAGCAGATTCGAAATGGATTCCACTCAAGGCCCTCTCTGATGACGAATACAGGGGCATCTTGGGTGAGAAACTGCTCAGCATTGAGGCTGAGATAGCTATCATCGACGAAAAGATCGAGGAGCTTGAGAAAGCCAAGGCAAACGGACAGAACATGGTGGGACTGGATCCTTCATCAACTAGATGATCGTATTGCATCGACATCAGACTTCTTACCCCTCGGCATGTTCACAAAGAGTACAGTCACCCAGGGCTTAAACGGTAACACAACTCCAATTGCTCTCAGAAATCCCGACAGATGCGAGTGTCATGGGTTATGAGAGGCTTCGGTCATTGTTGCTCAACATAGAGGAGAAATGTGATTCTTCGCTGGGGGGCAGCTAAGTATGGGTTGGACATTGCTGATGGGAACCGTGTACAGAAGTCTTGTATTATATAGAAGGGAGTAATTTGTAAGATAGAGCTGCAGAGTGCCTCACCGTCTGTATTGGCAGATGTTCATTATTTTTATAGAGGATGGTCAGCCTGAATATGTTAGGCGAGTTTACGAAAGGTCACACCCATGCGTATCACTGCTCAAATGCACACAAAGTTCCCAGTGTCTAGTCTAATTTACACTGATGTCTGATCATGGCACTAAAGAGTAAAAGAATTATTTCAGTGACAATTTGATAGTCCAGAGTGCACACACAAGTGTAATAGAAAGCCTTAATTGAATATGTGGTAATTTATATATGTATTGCCTTGTCTCTGGTCTTGTCATGACGGATATATAACTAACGTAATCCTACCCCTGAATGTTAGATAGTTATTGCATAGCACTTGCGAAAGGAGACATGTCATAGGTGTCAGCTTGGTTGGATGATAAAGATCGACAGCATTTCGAGGGGCCTCCTATTCATACTCCCGAGTTGGGATATAGACTCCAAAGCTTATGACCTGTAAAATGAGGGTCCTTTACGGAGAGGAACTAGGGAGGATCAATTCCATTGCCAGAGCAGGGAAAAACAATGCACATTCGATGCAGTATGACATGCTTTAGTCTAGTCATTTCCTAAGATGGTAATCTATCTTATGCGCCCCTGTTATCCTGTCTAAAAGCCAAAGAACTGTCCAATAATCCACTAGATTGGCAGAGTTCGCCAGTTGACCTCAAGCAATAAATGCCGAGACAGCCGATCCGCCACAGAGCGAATCACTCAAATCCTCCGTACTCCGTAGATAGTTAGCTCCGGACCAGGTGGGTGGGCTTTCCGCTTCCAGATTGTCCCAGTGCCCGCAAACCACCGTTTGGTCTCTTGTTGCTGACATTATTATTATTTCTTGGATGGTTTACTAGATGATGTCGTCCACTCCGGTTCGGACTATCGCCTTATGATTCCCCCTACCATCGCTCATATCCTTCATATTTTGAATCTATTTAATTTTGTACGAAGCATGCCTGGCTTATCACTGTCAAGGCTTTCTTCGGACACTTTACGGGCCAGTGCGCGATTCTGGTCTTACTGAGACCTGTCCCTCGCCGACTCCGAACGCTTGTGAAGAATTGCTCGTATCGCGGGTCATTCCTCAAGGCAATCATATTTCTAGCCTAGTGAGGTCGGCGACTTTTATTTTATAACTGTTTCAAACTATTCGCAGCATCGCGAGGACCTCGATGATTTGTGCCGGCAATCCCCTGGCCTTGTTCGACGGATCGGTCTCCCTTGTGGTCGCGAGACGCGATGGCGCTCTTTAGCCCGACGACCGTCCTCGTGGGTTTCCTACTCCTCTACCTTGCCTCGTTCCTTATATTCGCCATCGTTCGAATCGCGACGGGAGTTTCTATTCAGCGAATCGGCTACTTCTCCCTCCGCCGCATTACCTATGTTCCGAGAGAAGGGATACACATCGAACTTCGTGGCTTGGGATTATCTCTACATCCGCCGTCCTTTGCGCAGCCAACATGGCTGAGTCTTCGCTTGTCGGAACTGAAGGTGACTGTGAACCCTTCAGCTTTGGGCAAGGGTAAGAGCAACACAGCAAAGGCGGATGTGGAGCCTCATAGCTCTTCGGACGTGGGGGATACTTCGCAGGATGGAGGGGAGAGCAGCCCCGCGCGAGCTCCGCGGAGCAAGACCTGGAAAACACTCACACGGATGAAGGAGCAAGTCAAGAGGCTACACAGGAAGATACATTGGCTCAAACTGGTGGACATCGTTGCCGTCAACACAACTATCAACTTCCTCGAAGCCGGTCAATTTCAGATAGGATCGCTCTCGTTGATGGTGGACACCAGGCGGAAAATAGTGGACCGGACAAAGGTGTTTCGCCGAAAGAAGGACAAGTCTGGTGAACTATGCCCGGCCGAATGGATCATGATTGTGCAAAACGTCCTACTTACGGTCGATGGCAGCGAGCCGGCTGAGCTTATCGATCATGTTCAGGTCAATATACACGGACACCTCCATAGAGATCTCGACGGACTCAGGGATGCCTCTATTGCACTGAAAATCGGAAGACTCCATATTCCGTATGACGAACTGACAACCGTCTCGCAGCGAATTAAGCAGTTTCGGCGGCCGAGGAAGGAAGCTGTCATCAATGACACGGACGACGAGATGTCGTTTGCCGACTTCGTCGAGGAGCTGGACAGACCGGGCAGTCGTGATGATGCGATTGTGCAAACCGTCGCTGATTCGAAAGAATTTTCAAGCTCCCTGCTACGTGGCATTCGGGAAATTCAACTGGCTTTGAGCTTCTTCAGACTGTCTCGTGTGGTCCAGCCATCTTCTGCGGGGCAGAAATCGGTCTACTTGAACGTCATATCCCATGAAATCGGCGTTGACCTGCATCGCATGGACCAGAGGAGTCCCGCACATCGCATGTATTTCCAGCGGGGCGACGTCGCACATCAAGCCCTTCTAGCCGCCATCTCTCTCTCAGTAAGCTTGGACGACAGCTCGGGCGAGACGGATAACATCGTATACATCCCTATGGCTACTACAACAATCAAGACCACACTTCCTTCTAAAACCGTCGGCTCTTTCGATGACCATAATGCGGAGGAGCGCAACACAAATATCCTCTTTGCCAATTTTGTCATCACATCACCCTCTCTCGATCTTGAACCACACCATCTTGACCGACTCCTAAGCGTGGTCCAGACCCGGGCATCATCCTCACGCGGAAAGAAGCGCGACAATCATCGATTGATTTCGCGGCTCCTTCCGAAAGCGAATATCAAACTCTCCGTGCACGAGCCTGTCGTTCGACTCGTCCTTCCCATAACTAAAGAATCAGCCGGCTCTGATGAGGACTATAATCTTCTAATCTCTTCCATATCCACTATAGCTCTCGATATAGAATCTTCGCACTCGTCGGAAGGTGGAGTATATTATTCTCTTTCGTCAGTATACCGGGTCGCAGATCACAAGCTGTACTATCAGACCCCAACCGGGGTCAAACACAATTTGCTGACCACAGAGACCATGGAGCTGAAGGTCCTTCTCAACGCGTCGCCAGAGGTGTGCGTGATCGTCACGGGGACCCTGAACACATGTTCCGCCCACATGGTCAATGGTGAGGTCAATCGGGGCATTCGCCAGGTCGTCGAGCAATTGCGGGCCCAGACGCAAAACAGGAGGAGGGCGGCGATGGCACTGCAAGAAAGGAAACCGAGCATACTAAGGCGTATTCCGCCGTGGTTACTCAGACTTCAATTTGAGGCCACCGGCCTCAGTTTGGAAATCGCTGGAGTGGACAGTACCGTCTCAAAGCTGTCCCGGGGCGTGTCATTACAGATGCAGTCATGGAGTGCAGAATACAGAGCCCAAAAACCTGAACCGACTCACATCAGCCTCGTACGGCGACGGACTCCAAGTCACTCCACGATCGGTGACGAATCGCCGTTTCGATTTCCCCCAACCTCACCGCCCAGACAAACTCAACATGGTGCTGCGGATGGAAGACGGCTGACTTTCCACGCCCGTGGCTTCGAAGGCTTTGTGATTGAGTCTGAAGACTACTTAGAGCCTGAGCCGTTCTTGTCTCTTCCCCGATTTGAGCTTGCGCTGAGCACCCAAAGTGACCGTCTCGGTCCTATCTTCCATATCAACTCGGTCCTGAAAGGTGTCTATTTGCAGTATTCACTCTATCGCTATTACTGTCTTGGAGTGGCGATGTCTGTTATCCAGGATGCGTTCATTCAACACCCTGCAGAAGCCCCAACCCAGCCACCATTCGAATGGCAGGCTCAGGATTCTGCAACCTCACCATTTGTTCCACGGCCACCCCTCAAAAGGAACGAGCTCATCACGGTGGATGTCAGAGCTACAGTCGTTCAGATCAAAACATTCCTGCCTGCCGATCCTCCAATGATGCTACAGGTATATGGATTGGCGGGTGGCTCTCACCGTCTGTCATCTCCCTTTGTGAAGGCGCAGCTGGTTCGCTTACATGCCGAAGCTCCCAAGCTCAAGGGTGTGTGGGCGAGAATTATCAGCATGAACAACGTGAAGGTCGATTTGCGCAAGTTCAAAATGAAGCGGGGCTCTACTTTAAGCGAGGAGAAGTCAATAGACGTCTGGGCCGACTTTATCCGCATAGGTGTTCCTCATCACATGATCATGCATCGCGTCTTCGACAACTGGGTCAATACTGCTAAAGCTCTCAAGCAGCTCCATCATCGGTTCAAGAACCGTTCCTCAGAATTTATTTCAGCAAGGGAACCAGAAGCACCAAAGAATGTTCCACGGATCTCGCTGCGGAGTAAAGCATTATTATTTGAGCTGGAAGATGATGCATTCGAGTGGAAACTAGGTTGCATCTATCGGACAGGTCTACTTGAACAGAGACAACGTTTAGCGCGAGAGGAGGCTTTTGAGCTCAAGGTTCAGAAAATTAAGGACTCAGGGCAGCGACGGGCCTCATCCAGGTTGAGAACAAGGTCCAGCCACAGGACTCTTCGCAGCGAACGGACAAGCCATGACACCAAGAGGAGCAAAAGTGCTGATCCGAAGCCTCGCGGCCATGCTCAGGATACGCAGCGTGGACGAGGGAGAAGATTTCGGTATGATGCGGAGGGCTCGGCTTGCCTGTCTTCCGATTCGAAAATAGCAGAAGAAAAAGCTTGGTTCCGCCTTCAAGAGCACAATGCTCAATCTTGGAAGCAGAAGATTGACGCTGCTTTTCGGTTTCAGGGCAGCTCCATCAAGGAAATTCGGAATCTCTTTTCTGGGGCAGATGAGCCGCCTGAAGATACCGCTGAAACCGAGAAAATTCTCGCTATTCCAAACAGGCCTGGTATCATGGCAGCTTTGATAACCGATCTCAGTCTAGTCATAGACAAACCGTCATTCCCTATTGAAGAGTACCCGTCGTTTCTCCATAGGCTCGGAAAGGGAATCCCTCTTTCCACACGATATGCTTTGCTCGTTCCAATGAGCTTCCATCTGAACATGGGCGAAGCTCGAGTCAATCTGAGAGACTACCCATTGGATTTGTTGCATATACCTGGCTTACGTCCAGGCCAGTCTCCCAGACTGTCGAGTTGGTCGCTGCGAACAGATTTTGTTATCGCCGAAGAATACCGTGACTACAGGTCGTCGAGAAAGGTACAGCTAGAACTCGTTCCATCAACCGAACTTTCGGATGGAACCACGAGTCCTCCCTTCCTAATTGAAGTCTGGCGATCCGTGTCTCCAGTCAAGACTTACTCTGATCCTACCATCGAAATCAATACCAGTCTCCCGACAACCATCTCCTGGGGTATGTCATATCAGCCTGTGATTCAGGACATGATGAAAATCATAGAAGGCTTCACCAAGACCGAGATAGACCCGTCTGAAAGAGTTGGGTTCTGGGACAAGATTCGACTGAGTTTCCATTCGCGCATACGTGTTTTATGGAAGGAGGACGGCGACGTTCACCTGCGCCTTAAAGGGTCTAGGGATCCATACGTCGTGACTGGCTTCGGAGGCGGCTTTGTCATGTGCTGGAGGAAGGACGTAAAATGGGAAATCCACACCAGCGACGATCCAAAGCAGTTTATGAGTGTTACGAGTGGAGAATATGTGCTGGCGATCGCAGACTACAGCAGGGAAGCTCGATACGCCCAAGAGGCTACCGCCCAGGACTTGGAGAGCAGTTCTTCTTCTTCGAGCGATATCAAGAACGCAGCACAGTTCAAGAAGGTCGTGATGAAATTGTCTGGCGATGTCCGATTAGTTGCTGGCTTGGTCTTTGAACGTAACGTAGATGGGGACAAGCGGTCGTTTGAGTTCATACCGCATTACGATGTGGTCCTTCAAAATCCGGAGTTCGTCGATTCAGCGCAGCGACAGGTACGTACAGTTTATCTTCCGGAGAGGCTTCCCACTAATCTTTCGTCGCAGGACTACGACGCCTACCGTGGGTTCCGAAGCAACCACATCCACTTGTCCATCTCCGTCGTTGCCCCTGTGAGCAGGAACTGGGACATTGACCACCTTCAGCCCTCAGCAAGCTACAACGCCGTCCACTTGAGTCCGCGGTTCTTCACGCACTTCTTCAACTGGTGGTCTCTGTTCTCGGGTGTGATGTCTCTCCCCGTCCGCCAGGGCCCTCTTTGGCCTGGTATCACCAAAACCAGCAAGAAGTTCAATCGTCATCTTGCTACTGTCAAGTACAAGCTGCTCCTCGCTCCTCTGTTTGTGGCTCACATCTACAAACACAAGGATCGTGAGGACTACGCCGAGGATGTGGTCACAGCAACAGGGCTGAAGGTTCGTCTGGACAGCCTTAAGCTCGATGTCCATCAGCGACGGGAGCAGATCAAAACAGTAGCGAGGGGCCGCCTGAAGCAAACAAAGGCAAGCGCAATGCGAATCAACCAAGCCCAATTGGATTTGCAGGCTGCAGATTTCAGAGCCGTCTCAGTTAGTATTGAAGGAACGAATCTCGATGACATAGAGAAGAATCGAGACGATATCATATCTACCTTCCAGCACCCAGTTCCCTCAGTTGATTTGTCACGATTCACTATCCCAGACCAAAACCTTGATTGGATCGATATGGATGACTTTGTTGAGATCGATTGGATATTACCTCAGGAGTCCAACCCAAAAACACATATACTCCCTCTTGCGTTCACCCCACGTTTTACCTACTTTCGCCAGACCGATCATGGCGATACAACTCCAGATCAAACGGGGTACAGCTCATTCGGGAATGAGCCTACTCACGATTGTGTTATGTCTGAGAGCAACGAACCTCGTCGGGTGCAAATGGAACTGATCAGGGATCGCCTCGCCACCGTCGAAGCACAAATACGGAACTTCGATCGTCAGATTGGGGAGCAGGAGCTTCGTATGGCGAAGGATGTCGACCATGAATCCGAACTTAAGAAGGAGCATGACAACTTTGTCAAACAGGCTGAATCGCTTGCTCGGAGACGTGCCTTCCTTTTGACCGGGCTCCGTCGTCTTGAAATGCAACTTGCACGCGATGAGAAAGTCCCAACGGACAAAAAGCCTGAAGATTTCGCGAGTGACAGCTCGTTCCGACTTGGTGCTGACCCGTATTCAACGAACAATGGCAAAGAAGCAGATATGGACGGCTTGTACTCGTCGCGCAACGATGAATACGCTAGCGACTTCAACAACCGGTTTTTGATCCACAACATGCAATTGAAGTGGAACAACTCGCTCCGCAACATTATACTGCGCTATATTCATCAAGTGAGCCAAAGACGAGGTTTCGTGTACTACATGTCCCGCAGAGCCGTCAAATTCATCCTCGATATTGTCGAAGAACAGAACAGAAACAATCAAAGACGATCTAAAATGTTCAAAGGCTCATCGAGACGGCCTTCCAATGCGGAGACAGACGAGGACAGTGTGGAGGATCGTATCGAACAACTTTTGAACGACACCAAACGCTTCGTCAGTGCCGAGGATCAGGAGAGTGTTGACACGAGTACCCAAACCCAGTCAGATTCGGACAGCTCTAGCGAGAATATCTCGCCCGAGTTCACTCCGCAGAATAGTTACTACTTACGATTGATTGCGCCGCAGATTCAGCTTCAGAGCGAGAAAAATCCAAAGTCAGTCTTGTTGGTGGCAGCGAGTGGAATGCAACTGAAAGTGATTTCCATCATGGACAAAGAACGTGTTTCAGACGATGTCAGCGGTTTGGTGCAGCGACGCTTCTCCCTTGACATGGATGGAGCTCAGTTCTTCGTTGCAACTCAGAAGAATCTGATGAATCACTTGCAGTTCTATGCCGGCAATAAGTATGGCAACGCTCCTGGATCGGCATGGCCACCTTGGGTAACGCTCGAAGCCATGTTTGACTTTGAACTGAATCCTTTTGGCTTCTCAAGAATCATCCAGAAGACTTCTGCGAGCCTGAGATACGACAAATACAACAATCTGCGTCTGAAGTACAATGAGGAAGTCGCAAAAGGGCATCACAATCATGTCGGTCCAGATGGTCAAGAGACTAGGATGGATCATATCAGCGTTGACTTTCCTCACTTTCGGGCCATTTGCGACTCGGCCGAGTATTACTCATTGTACATCATCGTGCTGGATCTGTTGCTTTACAGCGAGCCGTTGGAGAAGGTCCGCAACGAGCGTCTGGAACGCATACTTCTCACTTCGGACTTCAGCGACTTGAGAGGTGCTCCGGAGATGGTGTTCAAGCTGCAGTCCCGCATCCGTCAATTAGAGGAGATCAAAGAGCATTTCCAGATCAACGCCAAGTATCTGGACAAGTATGGCTGGGAAGATCGGCTGGTGCTGGAAAAGGATCTGGCTCAGTGCGAAGATGAGTTATTCTTCTTGATGAAAGCCATCACAACATCTCAAAGGCGGATCGAGCCGACAATGTCTGGAGCAAATGGAATTCTGAGATGGAATATTTCTGCATCCGAGGTAGTATGGCATCTCATGAAGGACCAGTCGCACCCATTGGTCGAATTCCAGCTACGCAACGCCGAGTATGATCGCACGGACAACAGTGACGGTTCGAATCACAATCTCGTGACCATTGAACGGATATACGGCTTGAACCTTCTGCCGGACGCCATCTACCCTCAGATCATCGTACCATATCTTGACCAGGCCAAGAACCTGGACGGACCCGACGAAAATATGATTAAGGTCAAGTGGCACATGTTGGAAGCTGTGGCCGGTATTCCGGTTCTCGATGACTTCGAGGTGTCGCTGTTCCCGCTCAAGATACAGTTGGAGCGCGAGCTTGGTCAAAGGGTGTTCGAGTATCTCTTTCCGAATGTTGACTCCAAAGCGTTCGATGGTGGTTTCTCACCTTTGATGATCAAGAACATGAAACCTGTGGATGCCTCGGAATCGGAAGAAGACGATGATAGCCCGTCTCCGCCTCGGAGCGCGCAGGACACAAGCGACATATCAACCGAAGACCTTTCAGGAACAAAAGGACCCGGCGCAATTGAGCTCAGATTGCAGCCCACGCTTTCGCTCACAGACGAAAAGAGACCTCATTCGCATCACAGTTCGCATAACCTCAAGGGTCTTGCCATGACATCGATTTACAAGAAAGAGCAGAAGGACAGCAGCCGTCTTGGAGTATCCCAACCAAAACGTCCAACAACGAGTGCTAGTTCACTGACCAAGAAGAAGTCAGTTGAGAGTATGCGAATGCTGTCGAGACAAGGTACAGATAAGTCACTCGGCAATGGCTCGACCGCCAACGTGGGGGAAGATAAAGGCAAGAAATTTACCCTGATTCCGAGCAAAAGCGGTAAATCCAAGGAAGCCCAAGACGATCTATCTCAGATGATGTCTCGCGCATCTAACTATATGACCCTTGCTCATGTAAAGGTGCATGACGTCGTACTTTGTTTGAGTTACAAAGGAAAAGGGGAGCACAATCTCGAGGACCTCCATGACTTTGTCTTCCGACTTCCTGTTCTGGAATACCGGAACAAGACGTGGTCCAACTTGGATTTGGCTCTGCGACTGAAGAAGGACGTGATCAAGGCTCTGATCTCTCACGCACCTGCGATACTTGGCAACAAATTCTCTCATCATCGACCTTCAAAACAACAACTGAAACGCTATCGCGAGCTTGCCACTTCATCTCAGCTCCTTCAGAACCCAGACAGTGCATCAAGTGCCCCGCCGGGCAAAGCCCACAGCCTAGCGAGTTATGACTCCAACAGCGAATATTCGGAGTCGACATCTCAACGCTCAATCCACTCGGGAACTCCCCCACTCGCGCGATCGCGATCCGTAGGCTCAAGTATGCTCAGCATCCAGGATCAAGGCACGCCATTCGACTCGCGCTCTGCGAGTGAAGTGGATGTCGATGCTCGCTGGGAGGTATGTCTCTGCATGTCGGCCAAATTTAGAGATAAGAAACTAACCACTCCCATAGCAATCTCGCAGGATCGTCAATCCTCCCAATCGGCCAGTGACCTCGGGCCAAGCCATTGCAAGAGCTGAGACGAAGATTTGGCATGGGCCCGATGAGAGGTACATACCAAGAAGTTTAGCGTCAAAGAGGACTCGTCGCTAACTAATTAATGCAGTCACAAAATGACCATCCGAAACATTGGACGAAAGTTGCTGCCGTCGCGAAAATAACTGCCTATCAAAAGCTCGCTCGACTGCCAGCCACGACTTTGTGACATCCTTATTCCCACCACCCCCTCACCTTTCACCATCTGCCTTCTCTCTCAACCCGAATAACCCTTCCTAGTTCCTGATCTCGTCTCAATATCCGGATCCCATAGTGTCTTCTGCCATGATGTATCCCGTGCAGTAGATTGTATCTGGCGTCATACCTTATCCATTTTGTGTTCTTCTCCCGCCAGATAGCCTTTGATATCGCTATTTCCTGTCCATGTTCTAATTTCCCCGACTTATACCATGCATTTCCCCTGCGGCGAGCGTGGTGTTCTGCCTTTGAGCGCTGTAGTTTTCTCTTCTTCCCCTACCTTGTTTGCATCTTTTTCGGAATGGGAATACGGCGATCGAGAGGGATTAGATCGAATCGGTTGCATTTCATGGTGGCGTGGCTATACTTCTGCTAGTACATACTTCGAGGCGCCCTGTTGGGAGTACCCTGCTCGTTTTTGGATACCAAAAATGGATAGATGGATAATGGAACGCATTGTTTTCTTCAAGACATGATGATACTACTAGTACAGTGCGATTGTTACAGGAGAACGCAGTGAAGCTTAGAAAGTATTGATACAGTCGTGGAATGCAACAAGAAAGAAAACCACACCGAAACGACCGCTGGGGTATCTATATACATCACACATCTCACCATAGCTTCTGCTTGTGTTCGAATAATGAAAGACGCTGTTGCTGTTGATTTGACGGCTCCACCGAACGCCAGATGCAGTTCATAATAGCATAACGACAGTAAAACTGATTAACCTGCTTTAACATTTCATTTGAAGCGAATGTTGACAGGACGATCACACGTTCGAGTGACCATCAGACGGCGTAGTCGGCGACGACTGCTTTTCGCGCACCCCGGGCAACCAACTCGAGAGGTGGTCCTGTAGGTGGTCCTGGACGGATTCCAGACGGGTCGGGGCCGACGGGGCACCGACGACATCGGTGTATGTCGGCACGTCTCCCTGCCCGCGATTCTCCTTCCAGGCTTTCTTCTCGCGGCGAAGGTCGCTTTGCACCCAGGGGATGGTGATGAGGGTCCAGACGCCGGCCCAGGCGAACGGGAGGGACCAGCCCAGCTAGTGAATGTTAGCATTGGCTTATCCTGCTATTTGTGGGATGGGAATGGACGTACAGTGTAGGCGACGGGTTCCGAGGTAGTGAAAATGATGGCGGTGATGGCAGCTGCGCAGACGATTGAGCCTCCTGCCCAGAACATGTTCATTTCGAAGAGCATGCGCCGGAAGTATGGGCTCGAGAGGTATCGGGTGCGCAGGGCGTAGCGGTAGATCTGGCCGCCGCCTCCGTCGACGGCGATGACGTCTTCGATGAGGACGTAGAGGGCGGTGGGCATCACGGAGCCCTTTGGTGTGGAGGATATGCGGAAGGGGGCTTTGAATCCACAGACGCGGAGCAGATCGAGGGTAAGGTAGACGGCGCCGAAGTAGAACATCACGGTGGGGAGGACCATGGCGACGAGGCGGACTGTTTAATTCGGCCGATGATCAGCAATGCGAGGCGTTTGGATGGATGAGAGTCGAGCATGGAGACATACCATATGGTTCCGGAGGCACCGTACCACTGGCCAGATTGTTTAGCATGGTGACTCCGAAGACGGCTCGCGACTTGGGTACTTACACAATGAGCTCAACTGCGAGAATCAACCAGACAATTGTGAAATTGATATGGAAGAAATCCAGCTACCGCCGCATATCAGTACTCCACGTCACATGCTGATTGTTTGTTTCTTAGCCTACCCATGATTTCCTTGCGTTCAATGGTCGAGACTTTGAGCCCTTTCGTATCAAGAGCCAGAGACGGTAAAAGTATTCGTAGACGGAGACACCTCCGATGCACGCAGTGACAATGGAGAAAACTAGGAAATATGAGCAGCCCGTCCAAGTTCATAGCACATACAACCAGAGCGGATAACTTACCCACATTGTGGGACAAATCCGTGAGGTACCAGAGGGTCCAGTAGAGTATCAGAGGTTGGGCCAATGTATCGATGATAAAGATCGTCCAAAAGAACGCAATAGATTTCTTTCTGGTACGCAATGAATAAGGGAGTGGTGGAGGCTCTAGAGGCACCGCGGTTGAAGTTCCCTCCTCAGGCGCCGTGGTTGAAGTTCCTTCTTCCATCAGTTAAGAGTGGCGGTTAGTATTGATGGCGATGTTTTCGGCGATAGAGTGGTTAGATGGTGAGATTCATGGCAAAGCGCTGTTGAGGACGCTCGCGAGTAATGGTGAGGAACAACGGAATAATAGATCGTGGCAAGTGAAGCTGAAAAGAGGCGACTTGAAGCTTTATTATCAGCGTTAAAACTGGGGGCGTTCGGAACTGACGGATTAGTTCGCGGTGTGTTTTTAAGGTTCCTTTTGATAGACGGACTTGGTTTCCTCAGGCTCCCAAAACAGCTTGGTGCCTGACGTAACAGGCCTAGGATCGGATGATGTCATCCGGTCGTTATCGTCGTAAGCTGTCATTTTTCTTGTTATTTGAATTCTATCGCAGCTCTGATTTGACAGGCAGTTGAAGCACATTGGCAATGAGTCTAGAATGATATAGCTTGCCGTGTTCATGGGTTGGCTGATGTACGCCTAGCCTGCCATATATCTAAGGTAGCGCTCACTCTACTGTCACTAGTAGGTACTTTGTAAACGATAGCAGTATCGATTGACAACCATTGCCACTGATTATACAGCCATAAGCACCAAACAATCGCCTTGTTTATCTCTGCACAGAAGTTAGGGGATAGAACATTTTTCAACTTCACGAAGTATGTCAATGTCGAGACTTGAGAGGTTCCAGACCCACTCGGCTGATCATTCACGATCTCGGCATTATTTTTGCAACGGAGCACAATGCGGATAAAGCTATCCGTACCCAGGATTAATGAGAGCAAATTTGACATAAAGCACTCTATGGCATCCCATAACATCAAAGGCAAGGTGTCCGAGTGGTCTAAGGAGCACGGTTCAGGAACTGGACCTATAAACTGATTCATCAGTTTCCGTGTCTCGAAAGGGGCGTGGGTTCGAATCCCACCCTTGTCATTCTTTTGTATTTTTGCCTCATTGCGAATGTAATCTGCTTATTCCTTTGCCTTCCAATTTCTCTTGCTGTAGACCAATACGTAGTAGTAACAATACCGGTTGCTGTAGACCAATACGTAGTAGTAACAATACCGGTCGTTGGATATTTGTGATGATTTGGAGGATGAAGGTCTCGAGGCAAACCACGTGACATATCCGCCTCCCGTCCAGTTTCTCGTTTCTTCTGCTCATGAATTTTTCTCATACGGCGGCGGTTCGAATCTCGTCTCCAGCTTCAATTTACCAATTTGGAGCTGAAATTTCCTCATTTCTATGCTATGATATCTTGTTTGTTCAGCAACCCTACCGGCTGTCCTAGAACCATGGAGACAAGATGGCTCCCAGCTTACAAGACTTGATTGATCATCTTCTCGCGGAGATTGCGCTCTGTGGCGACCAAGGTGGGTTTGTTTCTCGCATCTCTGGCATCGTACTTGTTGTGGTTTTCCCACTATTGCTGCATGTTGCTGCATCCGCACCAACTAGTTTAAGCATACCCAACCTTAGTGCCGTCTTTCTACCATTCATCCAATGGACTGCCTCCCATGGAGTTATTCGCGCGCTTCATCATCACATCGTACCTCATCACCACACTTACCCTAACTAACATCGATAGGCGCATCTCCTGCGGATATCTTGGCTTTCATCAACACATTCTACTCCAGGGCAACCCAGGAGACATCTGCACGGAATCAGGCTGTCGATCGCGCATTCCAGGAAAAAGTCTGGTCTTGGTTGACAAGACACCCAGAAGTCTCAGTCGGCAGAGATCGAGAGAGCAATCACCTGCACTTGAATGATGCTGAGCGACTCGCTGAGGCGGACCCTGAACATGCGGTTCGGGTTTTCGTCTCTAGGGAAAGGAGATGGCTAGCGGTGGCTGGCCACGAGCCGGATGAGACCAAAGTCCTTCCCTTGGAATTCGCACTTCTCTCCATCATTGCGTCCCATAAATCCAATGGAATCTTCCAAACGGATCTAGTGAGGCTTAGCGGCCAGGATAAGCGTTCCGTTCCAAAGCGAACCGACATGCTACAGCAAAAGGGGTACATTGAGAAAAGGGCGATACAGATCAAGTCTGTACGGACCAGTCTATGCGTACTGCGAAAATTCTCCACCGACCTCTCTGGTGCAGTCACAGCGGGCGACCAGGGAGAGCGCCTTATTGACTTCCGAGACTTCACCGACAAGCTCTTTGCCATCCTCCAGGAGCACAAGATTATCGCCCGCACCGATCTCAAGAATGCTCTCGGGTTCGCCGATCAATGGCGGTGGAGAGTTCTCTCCCGAGCCCTGCGCAAATTCGAACGTATCGGTGTGCTCAAGCGTGTTAGAGCGACGTCACAGTATGCGGATGATATGAAGAAGTTGCATCCCTGTGTGATGTTGGTTCGCGAGCCGACCGAAAGGGACTATGAGCTGTTCCATGAATACAGTCAAAATATCTACACCGATCTCGAGCAGGAAGATGGGTTAGAGCTGGAAGACGGTGCAGGTCCAGCTGATGCCCGTGAAGATATCTCCTCTGCCGAGGCTGACAAAGCTGTCGGTATGGTCAAGCAAGAGGGGGACGTGGAGGAGGCTGGTCGAACGATTCCTGCTTGGTCTCCGGATCGTATTATACATAATCAGATATTCGACCTCGTCGACCAAGCGGGAACCTCTGGTATTACCAACATTGTGAGTTTGCAAATGGATGCTCAACGCGAGGTGCTTCTGCTGACCTCCTTTAGGATCTCCTCCGGACCGGTTTCGGCAGCTTCTTCCGCAGACCACTGGAAAACACATTGGCCCGTTTAGTGGAATGCTGGCAGTTGTCGCAGCCCCTGCACCTACGTCATCTAGCTATTGTGCGAGACACGGCACTTGAAAAGACCGTCACGCATTATATTCATTACTCTATGGTCAATTTCCAAAGACTCGTTGATGACGGAGAGGCATCGTGGGAAGCTGTCGAGTTCGTCCCCAAGAACACCAAGGCAGATAAAATTTCTGTACCGCCCGTTGACGCCGTTCCCGAACTGGATGAGAATGGATTACCCAAAGCTGTCCCTACGAGGGAGCTTATCAAGAATGGCCATTCGTCCCTTCGCGCTGGCATCTTGGTAGTCAATCCAGCAGACTACAACCCCACGGGAAATGATCCTATGCCGGTGCGGCTGAAGGATGGTAGCTATAGTAAGTTTGGCCCTGGCAAGGAGTGATCACTGATGCTAACTCTCATCAGTAATACGGATCGGCGCGCCAGGTATGAATCGAGTCGGACGTCCGAAAGGAACCCCCAACAAAGTAAAGGTCGAAGTCGAACATCTGTCTGAGTTGGAAGGGGAGGTCATTCCAGAGCACACTCCCGCGACTATCAGGCGGGCGAGGAAAGCGCAACGCGACGAAGAGAGATTCCAAGGGATGTCTGAAAAAGAGAAACTGGAGGCGCTGGGGCTGGATGAAACCTGGACTGAATACAGTGTCTTGCTCATTGAGCGCACAAAACCTGGTGTGTACATCACCCCTCGCGGACGGCGCAGACCGGCGGGGAAACGACAAGGTCGTCCAAGGATCTCTCGCATTGCAGTTTTCAAGTCGCCAAAATTAGCATCACTGCCTTGGTTTACCGAGAGCGAGGAAGGCGAACCAGAAGATGAAGCTGCTAGCACTAGTCAGCAAGTTTCTCGCGCCCAGAGTGTTGAACAAACCCCTGCTACCCCATTTACTGCGGTCAATACCCCTGCAACGACTTCTTTAGCGCCAGACACTCCTTCGAGGGGAACGAAAAGAACGCTTCGGAGTCGGGTTCCCCTTGGGCCAGAATCTGAGCCGAATCAGAGACCATCCAAACAGCGACGTATTAGAGACACCGGGGTTTCTCAAGACGTGGCTGAGGCGGATGTCAGGTCGGAGGCACAATTGCCAGATGGACAGAGGACTGGTGAGCCCTCTACCGAAATCGGCAAGAGAGGTCCTTCTCGGGCCAGCAAACGGAGAAGGGAACCGTCTCCGATCCCTACCGGGGAAGATGTTGCAGTCCACAAGAGCATGCAAAGAGTAGAAACTGAGATGACGCAAGTTCCATCACCAGCAGAAAAGGCGCGAGTCGCCCCGTCGCGGCCTCCTGAAAACTTAGGATCACCGTCCAAAAGGCGTCGATATGAATCTCAAGATTTGCGTGGTGAAGAAACTGCCTCGACCCGTACTCCGGCAGCCACGATGGAAAATGTCGCTGAGCAGCTTGCTTCATCAGAGCCGCTCAAAGTCGAGCATGGAGAAGACCGCCCTGCCACGCCATTGGAAGTCACAGCTCACGAGGACATGGCTGTGGATGAGGACGCCCCAGCTGCGGCTGCTGATCCAGGCGCCACAAATAACGTCCAAGAAGCTGTCGACCTGAAGCCCACTGCTACACCCGAAATTGAGCTGCGCGACGTATCGCAGACGCCAGAGGCGCAGCGACGCGCAAAGAGGCCAGAAAGGTTCGGCTCTGTTGCTGTCTTACGCAGGAGCATTATCATGGATATCATTGAGAAAGCTGGAGGCGCGTACGGCATGGGTACCGAAATGTGGTACCCGTTTGTGACTGCGTGGAAGAAGACGAAATACAAGGAAACGCCCGACATGCGGACCGTCAGGACAACTATTAAACACATGATTGACGCAGGCAAACTTCGGCAGTTCACATTCAGCGGGAGGGACAGCAAAGGGGTAATGGTGACAAAGAGTATTGTCGCCAAGCCTGAATTGCAGCCCGATGATCCGATAATCAAAGACTTGCAGCACAAGATGCTTACCACAACAGCTCGATACTACTTCCCACCTGGTGTTGAAATAGATCCCGAACTGACCAAATCAAGTGGAAAAAGCGCAAAGAGTACGCCGATCAGCGAAGCCAAGGTTGGACTCCCTATTGAGCGTGGGATTACCGTGCATTTACATCAAAAGCCAGCCTTTGTCCTGGCTCTGGAGAAGAGAAAGGGACAGAGCATTCAACGACGGTTAATGCAGCGCCTCTACGACACGGAGGTTCAACGTCCTTCCGGAGTTGTTAGACTCGCCAGACTCCGACGAGGGGCCACGCGGGATTTCATCCTCCAGCAGCCAGCTGACGGTCTCGCTGGAGGAGAAGAGCAAGCCCTCAGAGCTCCCCGCAGGTTGAAACGCCTCTGGATGCCCATTTCACTCATGGCACCTTATGCTATGTTCATGAACACGGTGCAGACGTTCCATTCAAGGACCGGCACCTTTTCGACGGAGGCCGGGCTGGTAGCAGTGCGAGCTGCGGCCGCTGCCCGTGCAAGAGCTGCCTTTGGATTACCGAAGTCTCTAGATGACATTTTGGACCAGGGAAAACTCTTGGACCAGGGGAGACGACGCTCACTAGACTTCTCTCGGACTGCGGATCCACGGACTATCGAATTCTTCTGGGAAACCGGTGTGATTTTGAGATGGGAACTCCAAAACGAAGAATTCATACTTGAAAAACAAGCCAAAGAAGGCCAGGAGTTTTCTTTTATCCATCAGACATTTGAGGATTTCCCGGAGGAAGTCCCGATAGAAGGGGATATTCAGTTTGAAATCGATCAGAGCGCCTATCCTAGGGTGCGTGTTCCGAGAGTCAGGAAGATCAGAGAAGCAGCTCGCCGTTTGGAATTGATTGAACCTGAAAAGGCGCTTCCAGAAGAGGCGGAAGAGCCAGAAGAGCCAGAGGCAGAGGCAGAGGAACCTGAAGAACTTTCTGAAGCGGAAGTTTCCTCTGACTCTGAAGATTCGTACGACTCGCTGGAAGCACTGGATCTGCTGTTCTCCGCTGACCAACGTAGACGGCGCAACGACTACGTGCCGCAAAACCGTCGCCTGGAGAAACTAGCCGCCGAAGGACCTGGACAGGTTGCGGCAAAAACGCCAACCCGACCGTCTGCCCGGCGGAATCGAGCTCTTCAGCATCTCCCACGTCTGATAGCAGAAAGGATTCTGACTGCGATTGTGGTCGTTAGGACACTAGCCGGCGGCTATGATGGCAAGATCGTCGACTGGCAGCTAGTTTGCCAGAGTTTCCCCAACCAGGACCCCAAAATGATCACAGAGCGGGGAAAGAGTATTCTCAGCAAAAACCGACTGCAGGTAGCGAAGATGCAGAGTGACTTTCAGGAGCGGTTCATCGTGGCATACGCGAATGGCCAGGTGCCGCCGATCAATTACGAGGACTTGGAAGGATATGATTGGGAGAGGGTAGTCGACTGGGCACAGGCCGAGCTGGACATTCCCAAGTCTGAGAAGCTGCCTGATCTCCCTGCCACCAAGGAGCAGTTCGACAGCGTGTTTGAGCTGCGCGAGGAGCCGCCGGTGACGCTGGACGAACTCTATCAGAATACTCATGGAGTGACCGTCAACCGCCGACGTGCTCTCTACGCAGGCGTTCCTTTCGCCATCCCCTTGCCTGAGAAGCCGGCTCAGCCTACAGCCCGACAGGCCGAGCTTGCGCGGTTGGACGTGGCCAAGACGTGGGTTCGAGCCAACATCGTCGCACCGGAGGAGTCCTACCGGCCGGCAGAGGCCCGGCAGGCCCTAGCCAATTTCGGAGGCAGACTCGTCGACGATGCGCTGCAGTCATTGACAACAGAGCGAGTCGTATCGCAGGGCAACAGAGGGCGCATTACGCCTGGCCGCAACTACGACATCACCGAGTTTTTCTTGCACATGCTGAGCCGCAGACGGAACATCGAAGTCACCCAACTGCGGCGAGCCGCACGGTTCAAAACGGGGACCCTAGACCCAGCGCTACAAACCACCGGCTCATTCACGATAAACTACCACGCCGAAGACGGCGACATCCTCGCGCTGATCAACCTGGCCGCCTCGCGCAGAATCACCCTGAAACCCTGCAACCCCCCACGCGACAGATTCGGCCTCACGGACGGCGGCTACCTCACCCGCCAAATCGACAAGGATAAGCTGCGCTTCGTCGTCGAGGCGCACCCCGCGGAGTATGTATATGGTAATCCGATCAGCGAGAAGATCGCCAATACGCCCCCGCCGTGTCCGCCCCGTGCGGCCATCACGCAAGGCGAAGGCGGATTCGTCCCGGAGAAGGTTCCCCTGTGGGTTGATATTCATGGTAATTTTGTGAAGGTGCTCTGGGAATTCGCCGTAGCGGCTGTCGTGGGGATCGTCGCGGTGCGTCCGGGGATCAGTGCCAAGGGGGTTGCGAGCATGGTGCAACCATCCATGGGAGCGTGGGAGGTGCTCCTTTTGTTGAGATGGATGGCGGATGTCGGAGTTTTACAAAGAGAAAATGGGTATGAAGCCGCGGAAGAGACGACCGGATGGCAAGTTCAAGAATGGTGGTGGATGGTGTTGCATGACCAACTACCTCTGACTCGCGGATCTGACTCTCAAATGTAATGATATTAGTTCAAAGCTCTGTATAGTATTATTATCTCGAATGAAAATGTCCTACTTAATCCAAAACCCTAGATAAACATAACACCATATGCGCCAGACCCACCAAGAAAAAGATAATATCCAAATATGCTCCTGGGACCAGCCCCAATAAAAACAAAAACAATGCTAACGCTAATCTTCCTCCGCCTTTGCAAACCGTCGTAGGATCATAAATGCTAATGCGATGAGAACGCCTAGGATGGCTCGATCTAGCCAGGGGGCTTCTGATGTAGTAGCAGGGGCAGGCTGGAAGGTAGTGGTAGTGGTAGTGGTAGTCGTAGTCTGGACAGGAGTTGTGCGTGTCGGCGTAGGTGCAGCTGCTTCTGCGGGTGCAGGCGCAGATGCAGACGACGGAGACGGTACTGGTACCGGTACCTGCTGCGCCGGCGCACTATCCCTTGGGGCCAGTGATTCCGATTCCAGCTGAGAAGACGCCGTCTCCGTCTCCGTGTTTGCATTTGCAGTTGTATCCAACAGGTCCGGTCCTGGTCCTGGCCCTAGCTTTCCTTCAGCTTCGCTCTCGCCCGCGGGTGCAGGTGCTACCGCACCCTCATCCTCATCAACCCCAACCCCCTTCATCCTACAAACCTCCCTCCACTCCGTTAGAATCTCCTCATTCGTCCTCCCCCCCTCACAAACCTCACACCTCCAACTCCGACTCTCACCCGCATACCTCCTCCTAACGTCCTCCGGCAAATCCAACCCGCCCACCTGCCCCTTCGCATCCGCATCCATAAAGCTCCTCAGCGCAAGCAGCGCCGTCCGGATCCCCCACGCCGGCTGCCACGTTTCCTCATGGTGGCCTGAGATACTCAGGCAGATCTCGCGGTTGACTTCGAAGCGGCCTGAGGGGGTTAGGAAGCGGAAGCTGGGTGGGCGGAGCGGGTAGGAGGGGGGCAGGACGATGCGGCCGTGGTAGATGCCGTTGGCGTACGGGGAGGGGGCCGGGGGGCCGGCGAGGGTGAAGTGCCAGTCGTGGAGGTTTGAGTCGGAGATGGGGTGCGCGGTGAAGTGCGGGGAGGGGTGGGTGGCGAGTTCGTGGGATTCTTTTAGGAGGCGCCGGGCGGAGGGGGATGTCATCTCGCTCTTGCTTTCAGTTTCAGGTCGCGGGAGATGTTGGATGGTTGTTGTTGGTGGTGGTGTTGTGTGTCAGTTGTTGAGATGTAGATCTGATAAGTTATCAGATGCGGTGGATGGCAATGGCAATGGCTGATGCTGATGCTGATGGTGGCGAACTATATACAGCGTCAAATGTTAAATGTTCAGTGGATATTGGAATATGTTAGTTTTCATGGTTATGAACAGGTAGGACTGCTGTATGTAGTCCAGAGATGGAGTAAGACAAAAATGCCAGCTTGTCCTGTTCAATGACGTTGAGTTTAAGCGCGGAGAGTAGAGTGTATACCTCAGGCACCAACAACTCCAATACACCAGATAAGCCATATTTAGCTAATCCTCAGAGACAATTCTTAATCAACGTTATCGTACAAAATGAACCTTCAGAATAAGTATCTACTCATACTCGCATGGTGGCTGTGATATTCCCATATGCCGTTGCTGCAATAGCTAGCTCCTTAGTAATGATTCAAATTATGATGCCCCAAGCTTGATGTTTGTTTTCCATTACTCCTGATAGCAGGCGTAGCAACCAATATAAACCAATTAGAAAAAGCGAAAAGAAAGGACAATTCTCCATACAATATGTGAGATATCAACGCTGTTTATATGTCGTGGACGAAGCAACAAATAGCAAGAAAAGTCTATCTTTCTAAACCCAACCCGAACGCCATCGCTAAATCAACAGTTGCCGATATACACTTCGTCCGGATGATTGGATCGGCAAGTTCTTTGCGATGGAAATAACAGATATAATAAGACACCCGCTCGAACGCTGTCGACATTTAAGAGATAAGGTAGTTGTCGGTAGTAAGAGGTGAATGAGTTGAAGTGTCATGGGAGATGCAGTGCACTAACCCAACTTGGTCGGGACTATGCTGCTGCACCGAGAGACGTTGGTGGAGCTCTGTGGAGACAGGACACGCTGCATCGTCTTGGTGCCATGGTCGTACTGCCACTGTTGATACGGGCCCGGGATGAACTTTCCTTTGGCGTCCCATCCCGCAACCCAGGTGTAGCCATCATCAAGAAGGAAGAAGAGTAGTTTCTCCGGCTTCGCGCCGTCGTGCAGAGTCACCGACTGCCAGCAACATCTGTCTTCCATTTCGTGCTCGAAGATGTATCGATGGAGGATGCGGCAGTAGACAAGGGGGACGGGGACTTTCTCCTCGTATTCGCTGCCGTCCTTGTGGACGAGATGCCATCCCAGACCGGGAATGTATTTGTAGATGCCAGGAACGGGGCTTTCCCAGTGTTCCTCTTGGTGAATGGAACCTTGGATGCGCTCGCCCCGTTGGAACCAGTAAGTCGGGCAGAAGACAGCACGAAGGCAGATGAAGAGATTCGGCGCCATGATTAGATATCGAATGACGACCAACGAAGAGAGGACGGATCAGGGCAAAATGGACAAGAAGAGTAGAAATCCAACAAAGCGCTCAGTTGCAGAACTTTTTCGATTCGAGAATGAGAAGGGAGACGAAGGGAAAAGACGTGGTCATAAGTCGACATCCATCGTGACGGTCGTACTTCGAAAGGCTTCGTAGTGGCTGGAGGAGATGACAAGGATAGACGGTGATGCTGTCACAGACGCGACACCAATGTCAGAGGATCAAAGTCCCGGATGATTGAGAATGCGAGTGGGATTCGTCCAAGGGATTTCGACCGCTTGTTACTTGGCTGCTTGAAGAGCAGGGTCAGGTCAGGATCAGGAGCAACGACAAGGAGCTGGCTGCAACGATGCGGTGTGTATCACAGAGCCTAGAAGGCGTGACAACTGTCTGAGCTCGACTGTCCTGGAAATATCC